>JAZHYW010027806.1:0-13203 GCA_037355805.1 Ixodes ricinus
CTGCTGATGGATGTTTCGCAGACGCCACATCGGGCATAGCGCATGCGACTCAAGAGCCTATCTGCCTTCCGTCTGCTTCCCGGTACCGCATCCGTACTGATACAATGGAATCGATGCGAAATATTTGCGCGTGCTGCCTTGCCGAGTATTTGCGCGACGACATTTCCTCAGCCATTTCATAAATTTCCCTGCATCGGTCGTGGTGGTGTTGGTGCCAGTACAAATAGGGATTGCCATAAAGAGATGGCTCATAAATTTTCCTGCAAGACTCTTATCCAGGCGCCGCTAATCCCATGGCATCTCCCGCCCATGGCGAACTTTACAAACATATCGCAAAAGAACGCTATGCACAACTCCTTGACTCTGTAAAAACTACCTACCACCACACCCCCAGCTTCCTAGTCGGCACAGATTTGGCCAATCATTTGCCAATGCCTGGCAATGGTCATTTGGCCAGTTACCAGAGAACGGCCAGCCACTGACCGATGAATGGCCTTCCTCTGGCCATTGGCCAATGGCCACTAGCTATCAGCCATCGGTGTAGCATTGGCCGATGAATTGCGACTCTTTGGCTATTGGCCAAAAGACCATCACCAGCCAGTGGCCAATATTTTGCCAAACCCCGTGCCGCTTGGGTTACTACTTCACAAACACACACACTGAGAGACATCCAACTTACACACTCATCGCCCCCACCCGAGTTTTCCTTTATCGTTTCAGATCACTTTCTCCAGCCCGATTGCCTTTATTCTCCAGCCCGATTGCCTTCTACGCGAACGTTGACCACATCCTGCCCGCTTGCCTTAGCCACGCGATGTTCCCAGTACACCAACCCCTCGTTCACAAATGCGGGTGCGGCTGTCCTCGGCAGCTCAAGTCGACCAAATGGCTCTGGTCTGCTTAGCGGAGGAGCACATATAGGGTCTTCATTTGATAAAAAAAAGTTATTTTTTCTGCTTTCCCGCGTGCAGCATCAGCAGCATTCTCAGTGTAATGGAGAACAGAGCATTGAAAATTGCAAGACTGGCACCCCGTCTGATGCCCCGTACGAAAATGCTAGATACAAGACGGAATGAGAAATGCCGGTTCCACCTGGACCCGAAATTGCGGCACCAGTTTGTATCCAGCCTGGAACCGCGCAGTTCCGAGCGGGATACAACCTGGTGCCCCAATTTCAGACCCAGGTAGCACCGCCGAATTCTCGCTGCGATCACCATTGAACTCTGCAAAAGAATTTCGTGCTATGCCCTTAGCCGTTACAACCGAGACATCGTCGCGATATCAGACCCAGGAGGACTGGATCTGAAATCGCGACGATCTCGCTTGTAACGGCTAAGGGCATCGCGCGAAATACATTTTCAGAGTCCAGTGATGAGCGCAGCGGTAATTCCGGTGGCGCACACGGTCGTCCAGGCGTCGTCACCAAACACGGTGCACGGAACACACAAAGCACGCAGGAGCACAGTATCCAGAGTGGAGTGCATGGGAAGTTTCGGCGAACAAGCGGTATCTGAGTTGTCCAACGATTGGCGCGTCAGTATCCGTGCGCCCGCTGCGCGAACATCGCCACCGGGCGAGCCCCGACCAACAGTCCGACGGGAGCGAAATGAACCTACACTTTCGGAACGCTGCCGCCGACTACAGAAAAAGCGAAGCGCGCGCGGAGAACCCCCGCTCGCAGCGCCTTTGTAGCGGATGCGCCTGTCCCTAACACGTGACCTGCGAGAGACCGCAAAAGTTTCCCGCCGCCCGGACCCCCTTCCCACAGCCAGTCACGCATGTGCACGCCCGCTGGCTGGAAGCAGACCCTACCGGAACAAGGGGAATGGATCGGATCCGCCCAACACCGTGCGATTCCAGTGCGTTGTGTCTCACTAAACCCGACTGGTTACACCCAGAATCGCGCGGATCGGAACTGTCCACAAGTTTAAAACCGCGCGGATCCGAACTGGAACCGCTCCGATCTGACATTTTCGTACGGGGCCCCTTACTCGAGAGGACGTGCAGCTTGCACGGGATCATAGCTTTGGCAAGCTTGCCATTTCATGGGGTTGTCCGCAGGAGCTCAGGCAGCGGGGCAGGCGGTCACATTGCTTGGAATCGTCCATTAGCAGCGAGATGTTTTGGTAGCGTCTTCCTGTGGTTTCCTTTCGTGACGTCATTAAATTGCAGGCAACAAGCACGATGGTGTTTTAGTTAGCATGGTGCAAGCTTGAAACGACTATGCTTCAAAGCGACACTGCCAGCGCCATCAAAATGAAAGTTATTACATTCCTCTCATTGCTGTCGATAAAAAAATACTTTACTGGCGTCATAGTCAGCGATTCGGACAGTTGTGGCCCAATGCTGACTTTTTCAATGGCCAGACCTGATATTCAAGGACGCTTTGTAGACCGCCATGGCAATTGAAGCAGTGAAGAGCGACGCCGGAAAGGTTTGCCAGGCCAACTTCCCCAACGGCGCGTTCGCAACTCATCAAATCACAACAACTACAGGGCGCGTCACCTCCTACCGCTGTGGAGGCAAATACATTTCGTGCAAAGGCAAACATGTGAAGACCGCGTGCAACTACTGATCCAAGCGGGGACACCTCTCGAATGTGTGAAATTCAAAGCAGAGGGTCGCCCAGGCATCATAAAATAGTTCTCCAAGGAGACAGTTTCAGGGACAAGCGCGCAAATCTTGATTCACTGGAAACACATCCAGTGAATGTCGTTAATGAACACGCTGATGACAACAGTGCGTTATTGAACGTGTTTTTTGTTATGTGGCAAGTTCACAGAGGCTTGCCGACGCCGCCATCTACCGTCACCGTCTACGTCCATGGCAAAATGCCCTGTATAAAGTTGGACACGGGCGCAAGTGTTTCTGTCATCACCAAGAAGCGACTGCAGGAGCTACGGCTCGCGATACGGGTAATTCTATCTGGTGTGCTGCAGCGAGGCTATTCCGATAAACTGACTCAAGGTTAAGCCAGAGTGGACGTCAGAGCACAGCTTCGCGGCAAGAAGGCCGTTTTCTTACGTTGTTTTTTTTTCTGAGATGTGTCGCCTGCTCTACTTGGACGCAACTGAATTAGAGAGTGGGACAGCAACTTCAATATGAAAGCAAATGTTATTCTTTTTCTCTAATGTCCTGCCTCTAGTACGAGGTTTAAGGAGCATTTTGGTACGTTCAAGGGTTTCAAAGCCAGTATTCATTTTCAGGAAGATGGTCTGCGGAAGGTTTTTTAAGTCACGCCCACTACCTTTTGCTCTGACAGACGGAATTGCACCGGAGCTTGCCCGTATAGAACAAGGGGGTATTGTTGAAACAGCGAAATCGTCAACTGGGCTGCGGCAATTCTTTGTGTTACCAAGAATTATGAACATGTGAGAATCTCTGGTTATTTCAAAGTAACCAAGTATCCGGTGGCCACCCTGGAAAACTACCCGATTCTCACAATCGATATCTATGCGATATGTTGTCTGGGGTTGAGAAGTTCACCAAATTGGATCTGAGGAATGCCTACCAGCAAGTGATTTTTGAGCAGGACTACAGACAGGGTCTCAATTTTGATTCGTATGGGTTTAATTCAGTTAATCCGACGTTTCTTATGGAATGTTAGTCGGCTTCAGTTATATTTCAACGTTGGATAAAAACTAGTTTCGAGTACTTCTACAAATTGCTGCGTGTTTCGATGACACCCTTTTCACCGGCACGACCGACTCCTATCATCTGCACAAGATTCGCTCTGTTCTCACAAGCCTTGATAATGTCAGACTCAAGTGAAGGTTCGACAGGTGAAATTTCTTGTGCCACATGATGAATATCTCGGACACAGTATCAGTAAGGAAGGGTTCTCTCCAAACCCGGGTAATGTAGATGCATTCTTCGTGCTCCTGCTCTTCGCGACTTCAGAAATTTTTCAAGCTTTCAAGTCTAACCATTTTTACACACGTTCCCCTTCTAGCCTGTCTGAATGCCTGCGGCCCCTCCACTAGCTTCTCACTGACAGGAAAAAAATTGGAATGGCAAAACCACATAGAAGAGGCGATTGCAACAAGAAAGCACTTTACAACGGCCACTTCGGCTTTGGCTTCTTTTATTCCTGAGAAGCCGGTGTGTCTTCAATGTAATGCGTCTCCACACGGAATGGGCGCAGTTCCTGCTCGTCATAAAGCCGATAGTAAGGAGAGGTCCATCTTTTTCGCGTCAAGAAGCTTGTCCCATGCAGGACAAAACTAAAGTCAGCTTGACAGAGAGATATTTGCCTTGGTCTTCGGGGTAGAGTGGTTTCATCAGTACCTTTGATGATCTACTTTTGAAGCCTACACCGACCGCAATACTCTGCTCGGAACGCTGAGTGGTGGCATGCAAGTTTCTATTCATGCTTTATCTGGGTTTATCAAAGGGCTCTCAATATTTCAGCGCACATGCACCAGCCTACCTAAGAACCCGAAATAAATCGAGGTCACGCTAATGCACTCAGTAGACATCCATTACCAATGAGCAACCTTGAAACAAAACACGTGCGTGTTGACACTTCCCTACAAGAGCTAGCATATACAAGCCTTGTTTCATTCGGTTCTGGGAAATTCCGTTCTCGCCGTGCTCATTGGAGACAGCCTTCCATTAGGAGTCGCAGAAAACTCCTCCTGTGCAAGGGGTACAAAGCTCGAATTGCCCGATGAGTGTTTGCTCTGGGAAGCACTTGTGGTGATTCCAAAAGCGCTGGTGACTTAAGTCCGTAGCCCTGCTGCCTCCCAGCCACCATGGCATTGAGAGAAGCTAAATGATTGGCAGAAGTCACGAGAGGCGGCCGGGAATTTATAACGAAATACCCGTCATCTGAAAAACTGCCCAGTTTGTCCAGCTCCTCAAAGGACTCCACAGACAGTTCAGCAGACGCCATAGCAATTCCCCCAGAAGTCGTGTTACAGGCTTGATGTTGCATTTGAAGGACGATTCATGGGGCACAGTTTTTGGTAATGGTCGATGCTTTTCCAAAGTAAGTGTCACTTTTCCTGTCTCACCTACGTCTTCAAACGCTACCTTCACAGCCCTGTGAGTGACCCTTGCTCAGCACAGTATACCAGATCTGATTATATTTGATAATGGGTCTGCCTTCGCATGTGCGCGGTAGTTTGATTTCTTAACACGCAATGGGATACGCCGTTTGCTTTTGCCACCTTAGCATCCTTCTTCAAGCGGTGCAGCTGAGCGTGTTGTACACACCGCTATGAACAAGCTCAAGGAAAGTGCACTGCGTGTTTCCAGACTTAGATTTTTAGACTTTTCATTTATTGCAGGACTTTTTTGCGCGTTCTCACTGGTAAAACACAATGCTTGTTCATAACGGGAAGGATAGTCTAGACACCACTGGGCGTCATCTAGCCCAGCCATCAGTCAGCAGTGCTGCTCAAATAGTTAAAGCATTAGATGTACACCTTGCAACAGGGTCCGACGAGCGTGCCTGCTCAATTTGTGGGTGCTACAAGGCAATATTTTGCCGAAGTCAGCTTTGAAGATGGCACGCTATTCATCAACACAGCGATCACCTGCTTCATAGACATACCAACGTCTCCCCAACAGCTAAGGCAGTAGCAGAAATGTGCCAAATGACTGGTGCTGCTATTCAGCTGGCACCGCGAGAATTGGATACCAGTCAGCCTGCTTATGTTTTCGGTGCTCCGCTAGAACCAGGTAAAACAAGCGTGGGTGCAAGCGACAGTGCCGCCAACACTGGCGAGACCTCTCCTACAAACATCCGTGCACAGCAGCTGCGACGAGTGCAAGGACTAGGAGACCTTTGCAGCGGCACTCTGTTTAGCTTGTTACTTAACTTAATTTTTAGCTTGTTCATAAAAGAAGAGGACTATTATATTCTAACAATTGCATGAGTGGCCACATGTAGCGTCAACGGATTCTCTGGTGGCCTAGATAATATGACCATAGAATGAAGGCTCTTTATATTAAACAAAAGCCCACGTGGCTCGCAGCTGATGTTTGGAACGGAACCAGCCGTGTCATATCTTAGCTCCTAACCACCGCCGAACATTACCGTTCTGTATCGTGGGATTAATATTTGTGAAAGCTCTCGTCATGTTGGTCGTTCATCAACAGGGCAGCATCGCCAGCTCCACAACCCCCATGGTGACAGATGTTACCGCCCTCGGGCACTTTGACGATGCGAGATTGCAACGCGTTGCCGCCTATAAGTAACAAAGCTGATAACTGCAGTACGCTTGGCCCTGCATGACGCGATGACGTAAAGGGTGCGCCGAATCTCCCAAGATGCACCGCGCTCCCCAATGATTCATTCTAAATCGCTCGGCTAACTCCCGGCATGTATGACATGATCAATCAATCAATCAATCAATCAATCAATCAATCAATCAATCAATCAATCAATCAATCAATCCATTTTATTGGGTGTCTAGGGACAACCAATATTTCTTGGTACTGGAACACCGGACATTCAAATACTTAAAAAAGTGGAGCACACTCACATTACAGGATAAAGCATGTAAATTATAACTAACAAAGCTACACAAACATAAGAATCAGTAACTCATAAAATTAGAAGGTAAATATTAATGTTGGAAGTTCAAACGCTGTTGCGCCGTGAAGATGATGTATATAGTCGGGAGAGTACATCACGCAGAGAAGAAAAAAGAAGTAAACCTTTAACATTTCATGCAAATATTAGGGGTATATAGCCCTCATACCATTTGTAATCATTGTAGAACATAGTTAAAAAATAATAGTAAAATGTCGGCTACATGAGCGTCAAAGGTAAAAACAACGTCTCCACAAAGTCACAAAAAGAATAAGCAATGTGTGTGTAATTCACGGCAACATCTGAGTGAATACTTTTCAGTTCTGCGCTAACTATAACAGGTTTTTGATTAAGTAGACGAAGCTATTTTGGCTGGAATCAGATATGTCCCGTTTTTCAGCGTAACCATTCTATCAATCTAATGACCTGTTAATTGGGCACAAATAACTAAATTTTCTAGATGTAAAAAAGGTGAATTGAGCCTTGCAGCTACTCTAGGAATCCTAATATTTTCGAGAGATACGAGACTTGGGTAGTCAATTTGACTTTGAAGGGTTTTAAACAAATATCCCAAATCGGCTTTTTTCTCTATGCCGATGTAGGTCAGGTAATCCAAAACGTTAAAAAAAAGCTTCATAATCCAAAGTTTGCTGAGCTTTTGCCAATAACGATACTTAAACATTGAGATGATTGTGCGCTGCACCCGTTCAACTCTCATTGAAATGCTTTTACATATTCCGTTCCACACCACCAACGTATAGTCTAGCCGCGAGTGGCCCAGTGAGCTGTAAAATGTTAAAAAAACTAATCATCACTCTTCCCATACTTAAACACAGGAACCATTGAAGCGAGCTTCCACATGTCTGGAAATATTTCGGAATCTAAAGAGGTATAAATACGATACAGAGCACAATGTTGAATAAATCTCGATATATTTTATTCAGAGGTGCTGGTTCTGCATCGTGACTAGATGATAGCTTTAGTTTCATTTTCTTAATACACTCCACAACGATATTTTCGTTTACATAAATCGAGTGCAGCAGGTTGCGAAGTCTTTCCGGACGGGAATCAGAAAATGAGGAGTCATCGTTATCAGTGGAAAAAGAGCTTGAATGGTCAGCGAATATTTCTCATGTATATTGTAACGATAATTCTCCCCCGTTACTCAGTCGAGTAGTTCAAAACTCATCTCCAATCGTCTTCCTCTCTCTTTGCTTATTCTCGTAGCAATATGTTCCAGCGACACCATCTAGAACAGTTGTCTTTGATATGTTTGTTTTTCCTGTACGCGACCCTACGTACTGAGAAAATATTTGAGGATTTGCAGTTTGGAAGGGTTGGAAGCCCCTGGAAGAGGTGGTGGTCTACCATTCCACAGGACGGTCGCTTGATGGCCACTTTCTGAAAAACTGAGTTTGGGAGCTTGTTTTCTTGTTTTATCAAACAGGGTTGAAGGTATTTGAAGTCACGTGTGACATCGGTCCGGCAAACCAAGCTATGTGACATGAGCTGGGGTTTTCGGGCACAAAAGGCTTAATAACAACTTCAAACGTGGAAACAGGGCAAAAAATTTACAAAGGACAAGTGAAAGAAGTGCACGGACAAAGCGCTGACTATCAACTGAAGTTTAATATTCAGGCCAACCAGAAAGTAAACATATCGAGCATAGGAAAGAACCATTCAAGACACAAAAAATACAACCCAACCGACAAGATTTCTACCACGTCATCACCCTCACACGTGCCCGCCATTCTCCTTGATAAAAAGTACTTCATCATCTCCCCAAGTGCACCGACGGTGCGCTCACACAATCCCCTTCCCCTTTTGATAAAATGAAAAAAAGCCTCTTCAATCTCTCTGGCGGTCTTACTTTTATTGCGCGCCAAAATCGTCAAGTCATTAAATATAGGTACGCATCCGCACCTACTGCGATGTACCGCTAAGTGGCCAGCGGGGGAGGAACGGAGAGAAGGGGAATGCTCCTCGCCCTCACGTTCACGCACCTCCCCGTGCACTTCTTTCACTTGTCCTTTGTAAATTTTTTGCGCTGTTTCCACGTTTGAAGATGTTCAACCAACTCGCCCAACTTAACGCCTTGCTTAATAACAAGCAGCTTTTTCTACCAACGCCTTCAGTGACTCCACCTTTATTTTATGGCAAATGTTGCATATCCAATCAAAAACATTCCAGACAGTTGTTACGCTCGTGTGATTTCACTGTCAATGAGCACGCCAAAAACGCAAACAGCCTATCCAGTGACAGCATCAAGCTCGAATACATCGAGCCAGCGCTGGAAATGAACCGCCACAACGAGCTGAAAGTTGCCCCCGCTTGTCACTTCAACACCTGAGTCAGGAGGACTTTGCCATATTGAAAGTGAGTGTTACCGTCCAATTTGTTTGGGAGGCGCCAGCCGCTATTACGTTTACGGTGGAACAAAACAACTACCCCAGAGGCAAAAAACAATGCTTCCTTCTGTGTTCTTGTGTCTGCCAGGTTCATCCTGATGTCGTCAAGGCATTAATCAGTGCTCCTCAGCCGCTTCTACCATAAGCAGCACGAGGCTGCCTTCCACAAGTTGAATCTGATATCACAGAGGTTCAGTGAGATAAGGATGGGCTGTACGGCCCATTTTAAGCCGCCGTAGGCAGCAGTAATGTCCACTGCTGCCGTGCACCATTTCTACGAAGACCTCACCAACGACCACGGATATGGGTATCTACAAATAGGTTGAATGTCTCAATACTAACTAGAAAGACTGTTCTCCGCAGTGCGTCTACGAAAATCAGTGCCAAGCGTGTTTGAGCTCAAGTGTGTTCTTTGCATCATCTCCGTGAGCCACTTCATGCACAGGCCCAACACGTCTGGCTACACAGTAGATGACCCAACAACTGTACGGGCTGCACTGCAAGAAGCTGCAGCTGCGGTTGAGGAGTGCATAATAAATGTCTTCCATGTAATGATAACAAATGCGGAAGGCCACATTTAGGGGTATGTGGCTGGATTAGTTGTGCACGCTGTGCTGGAGCATGTCTGTTGCAAATGCCAATAAGAAAGTCTCCACTTCGAACTCCAACAGTAAGTACATCACCCTCATCAAGCTGAAGGAGGTTGTGTGAGGGGACGTGACCCTAACCTAGCTAAGTGTTGCGGTCATTCAGTTGTTTATTAGATTTGAAGAACAGTTCCATGGCCTCACAAATACAATGCACATTTTAAGCCTCGTACCTCCGTTCAAGGCCATCGCAGCTGTGCTCAAGAAAAGAGTTCCTTCATATCTGGACCCTTCTCGCCACACAGAGACAATGTGGATATACTGCTGATTGAGAAGATTGCATTTCTGTTTGAAAATTCATCCCAATCAGGGTCGACCATAAAAATTTACTAGTTCCCATTCAAGTAAAACCTATCCTATAGTAAACATTTCGTAATGCTCACTGCTGAGCAGACTAATCACTGAAGGTCTATTGCAAGGTCCAGGTGAAATCCGCATTGAAATCTGCACCGCAAGTTTTACGTGGTTTCTTGCAAGTTGAATAATCGATTCTATTGTACAATGATTTGTCAAAATAGATTGTTTATGCAGACAGCATATGCTTAGGCATGAGTGCAGTTACGAGTTTTTTTGAATTAATATATTCTAGTAATCTGTGGAATTTATCAAAAGAATCATTTTATGTTTATAGTGCTGTCTAGTTTCTCGTGATGCGTCATTATTACGAACGATCTTGTGCTTTGTCGCTCTCCAGCGCACTGCACAAATTTAATAACGCATTATTTTACCTCCCAAAATGAAAAATGGCCGTCTCTAAAAAATATCTTAACACGCCGCAACAAAAACAAGCAAAAGCATACAAAGACCCCTGTTCTGATCTCGCTGGCCTGCAAAAGGGCAAAGCTTATTCTGGAGGCGACGCTTATGGGGACTCACTGAATGGAGTAGCGAACAGCTGTGCGTCCCCTCGAAGCTTGAATGTTGGTTTTCCGTATACACCAGATTTTATAGTCCAGCGTGCCGAAATTTTCTAAAGTTCCCGTGAAACTTTCCAAAATCTCGAGCCTGAGGATATTACCAATTTCGCCCGAGAGTTGCGGAGTGAAGAGAGACTTGATCCCACGAAGCACGGCTTGTTTGGTAGACAAGCGTGCCGAAAACCCCACCCGATAACTGCTTAGTTTACCGCTTCTTTCTCAGCGTTGACTGCCAGTGGTCAGCGCCACTCTAATGAATGGCACCCAACAAGCGTCGCCCACCGAATAGGCTCCGCCTCAGTACAGGCCAGCGGTTTCAATACCGAGACCCCTGGGATGTCTGTTTGTGTCAGGTTTTTCAAGCTGAGCAGTCAACAAATCGATTGTTCTGTTCTCTGAAAATCGATGGCTTTCCAAAGCATGATTTAATATAGTACAGCATGGCACTCTGGCACAACATTCATTAGGACACAGACTAAAAGCATACTACGGCAGGTACACATGACTTGCATTGACGTCATATCAGTCGCCATTGCTCCGAGCCCTGCTCCTCTGCTCCTACATTCTTCAGTATATATTTCGCACGATCAATTTTGATCTTCTCAGCAATTAGATGTAGAGATGGCCGCTGGTAAGGCGCCATGACAGCACGTGCAAGCAAATTATTGGGGCGGATATTGATCAGTCACGCCTCTAGTGGTACGCCTCTGCTGTGGGGATAACAAACTACATTTTTTGTTTGTTTTTCATCAGAGAAATTAAAGACGATGATTCGAGGGCCGCGAGGTGAAAGACTCGCGTGGCGAAAGCACGGGTAAGAGCGAATCCTTCGTGGCCACACCATGCTAAGTGAGACGTATATATATTTTTCTGCTGTTTTTGTAAACATTGCGCTCTAGAGACAACAGCTCGACAAAACGCCACCCATAGTTCGAATTTCATGCCAATTGGGAGGCAGTCGCATCACATAATGCCGCCATCTTGTTGGAAACTTCGCAATTCTGTCCCTTGCAATATGCTTAGAGGGGACAACGTTCATATAGCGAAGAAGACTGCAGTGGCAGCCGCTGTCAGCATGCGCTTTTCAACTAAGGGCAAGCAAATGGAGAATATAACTAAGTCAGGGAATATACCCTACTGAATGTAAGCTGAATAAGCACTCGACCAGACCTTGGAAACCACGCAGAACACGCACTGAAGCACGCATTGGGCATGATTTAAAATAAAGGCACTGGAGCATATAGAACAAACATTGACATACACGTTTGCACAAGCACGGAAACGCACGAAGAATTCCCGTAGAAGAATCCCCGTCGAACGATTACAAGTCGTCATTTAAACGGTCCTGTAGCCGTCAACCGGTGTTAGAAACACACTTGGCACATGCTTCCAAAGAAACTGTGGTACATGTCGAAGCACGCACGGGAATCGACAAAAATTTAATTCTGAGGAGCACTTCGCCATTTACATCGGGTCGCTGGTCAGGCGAGCTTACAGCTGACGTCAAAAATAAAAATGTAGAACTTTCAACAATACTTGTGTTTTGTTGGAAGCAAACAAACTTATCTATTGCCGTTTCGAAGCGCGACGCACCCGAGCTAAATGTAAGCGTCCCATTACACTCACCAGGAGCTCTGTCCGCATCTCATAACATCAGTTCTTCGATGGATCAATAGTACACTCTTAGAAAAAAGGGTCAGTATAGTCCTCCCTAAAGGGAGGAACGCTCTTGACACATATGTTCCTTCAGAAATAGGAGCAACTTTCGTCCCCAAAGCAGGGGAGCAAAAGTTCCTCCATCGCCTGCATCTCATTATTGCGGACACCAATCGAGCAAATCGAGCTCAATGAGGCTTAACGAGAACACTAAGTCTACTGTACGGAGCGAGACGAGCAGCAAATAAAAACGTAACAGGAGCTTTCCGCGAACTATATTTATTTCTGAAGCCGGCTTCCCCTTGCAGGTAAAGAAACTTACATTTCGAATGCCTGCAGTCAGTCAGTCTTCTCATCGTCAGCACTGCGATGTTAAACGGAGTCAACCGGCACCCAGTTCACGCACTTTTTATCTTACGTTTGCTATTTCTCGAGCCACAATTCCTTCGTCAACCATTGCGTCAACCGCACATCACGGAGGAGTGGTACACCATTCGCCCGCAAAACCAAAATCCGCTCTCAAAGAAACCAAATCCGAAGCAGGCTCTTGGCTGATTTCAGCACGGTAACACGAAATTATGGCGCAGCCACGTAGCGTAAAAGGAGGTTAAATCGCTTGCCACCAGATGGCAGGGCAGTGTTGTACGGAACGGCGTTCCAAGCGAACGGCGTTCCTGAACGCGTTCCTTTTAGAAGGAACGAAGGAACGCCGCCGTTCCATTTTGCATCGGTGGAACTGGAACGGGAACGTGTTGCATTTTTACTGGAACGGAAAGAGTAACGGCGTTCCTTTTTTCGTCCAGTGGGGTAATTTATATTTTATTTATAACAAGGAAATCTTGAAAGTACAAAAACAATATCTTTACGAAGTGCAGGATACTCGTCAACTTTTTGGCTACTAATCTTACGGAATATTTTTGTGGTCCTCGCTTGCTAACAGTTTTGGGTGCAGGAGAGCTGGTGGACATTGATTCTTTTCTAGTGCCCGAAACTGCGGCACAAAAAGCAAAACTTTTCGTCGTAGGAAAAGACAA
>JAZHYW010027809.1:0-122637 GCA_037355805.1 Ixodes ricinus
TTGCGATAGGCCTTGGCCAAGGTCACGTCCTTCCTTCGCTTCCCCTTCTTGTCCACCCGGCGGGGTTTGGCCTTCCCATTGAGGGTAGGCGACCGGCCGTCTGAGCCGTTGTTGACCGAACACGTCGCCCGGCGCCGTGTTGACGCCGCCACACCTGGGAGCGGAGCTGAGCTGAACTATCCAGGAACCAGCTGCACTGCCGGGGGAGGATTCCGGGGGACGACGCCGGCGGCGGGACTTCCGGGCGAGTACGTTCAGTTCAGGTTTTCGTCCGGCGCCACTTGCGGATTATCCCGCTAAACCTTTCCTGAGCCACGACGCCGCATAATGAGGGGATCATCTCCATCACGGTCAGCGTCTCACGAGCTGACAGCGGACCCTTCGTCACCGACTCCTGGCGCGGCTTATCGAGGTCAAGAGTGCCCCGGCGCCGGATTTGGAAGCCCGTCCGACGCTGCAGTGTGTGCGTGTATGTGCGTGCGTGCTCGAGAGCATGAGTGGGGGCGGGGCCTGAACATGACGTTCGTTGGCAGTTCGGCCACCATTGGCTGCCAACCGCGGGAACATCGACAGCGACTCTATAAAAAGAGCAAACGAGAGGTGGCAAGGTGTGCTCTCGGACGATGGAGACTTCTGTACATATGTAATTAAACAGAGTTTATCGTGAGACACCCTCCCGTCTCCTGATGTCCCTGCCTGGAGTCGGCCTGCGGTTCCTGTCCTCGCCTGGCCCTGCCTGAGGCTGCCTGGGGAACTCCTCGGTCCCAACAACTGGTTGGCAGCGGCGGGATGACGTGCCTGCTCATGGTTCCTGGTACGGGTGAGTGCTTTGCAATTTTCCCTTGATTTGCCAGACCTTTTGCTCAGTGTTAGGTACGCGAGTAGAAGGCTGCCCTTTCGGCTCAGAAAAAGCGAAGTTCAAGCTGACTGAGTTAGATAGGGGAGGGAGATTGCGACACTCGGGATCATGGAAGTCAGTGAGCTACGCATTCCTGAGTTGGTGGCGGTATGCGAGGAGCTTGGCATAAGCGTGGGGCAGGCAAGGCGAAGAAAGCCGATCATGGAGCTACTTCGCGAAAAGGAAGTGTCCGACGTAGAGCTTCAGGAGGCTTGGGAGCTGATTCGGGAGCGGGACGAAAGAGCGAAGGCTGAAAAGCAGGAGCGGGACGAAAGAGCGAAGGCTGAAAAGCGGGAGCGGGACGAAAAAGCGAAGGAGGAACGCGAACGCGAGAAGCGGGCTCATGAATTAGAACTCAAAAGGTTGGAGGTAGCGAAAATTGAGGCTGAGCGTTCAAGTCGTCCTGGATCGGGTGTGCGGCTAGCGGAGAGAGTCAAGATTAAGGACTTAATGCAGCCGTACAAACTAGGAGAAGACATTGGTCTTTTCCTGGTCAACTTCGAGAGAAGCTGCGAGCGAGCAGGTTTCGCGCGCGAAGACTGGCCTCAGTATTTGTTGACGCTGTTGCCCTGTGAGGCGGCCGACGCGGTTGCAAGGTTAAGTGGAGAGGAGGCCGAGAGCTACGAAAGCTCGAAGGCCGCACTTCTTAAGAAGTACCGTCTTTCGACAGAGGCGTTCCGCCAGCGGTTCCGCACGGCGACTAAGAAGGGAACGGAGTCCTTTCCCGATTTTGCGTACACCCTGAAGGCTAACCTGGTAGAATGGTTAAAGAGCTCAGACGTGTACGGGGATCATGATAAGGTGATCGAGTGCCTTGCGGTAGAGCAGTTTTTACGAGGCATTCCGGAGACCGTCAGGTTCTGGGTCCAAGACAGGGACCCAGAAATGAACCTCCGGAAGGTGGCAGATCTCGCGGAGGAATACTCCATGCGCAGGGGTCTAGACAAAGACAAATCGGGACAAACGCGCTCATGGCGAGATGGCCAGAAAGAGTTTCGGTCGTTAAAGGAGGACTCGGGAAAAGGATTTCTTAGGAGGGGAAACATGAGAGATGTCCCAGATGATAAAGAGTCGCAGAAGGAGGGGGAGCAGTCGGTAAAGAAAAGAAAGAAATGCCTGGAAATAACGCGCGAGCCTTCGAAGCGAAGAGGCCAGTTCGGTGTTTCCGGTGTCAGAAACAAGGGCACATCGTGGCCAACTGCCCCGAGAAGGTTGTGTTCTCGTATGTTGCAGAGGGCGCCGACAACAGCGCCCTACTGGCTCCGTACACGAAAGAAATGCTAGTGAACGGCAAGGCTTGCATGGTGCTTCGCGACTCGGCAGCAACGATGGATGTAGTGCACCCTTCTTACGTCGAGTCGGGTGACTACACCGGCGAGTGCGCCTGGATAAGGCAAGTAGTAGAGGAACACAGTGTATGCCTTCCGATTGCGAAAATCTGTATCAAGGGGCCTTTCGGCGAGCTCATCACTGAGGCGGCAGTCTCGAAGAGCTTGCCTCAACACTACCCGTACTTGTTCTCAAACAAGTCGGAGCTGCTACTTCGCGAGCAAGGAAAGAGTTTCGCGGAAGAGACAGTAATGGCACTAACGCGATCCCAAGCAAGAAAGCTCTCATCAAGGTTAAGATACGAACCTAACGAGGAGGAGGGTCGGTCCGCGGCGCGCGAAGAGCTGGTCGACGGAAAACCTGCAGGCGCGGCAAATCAAGAGGACTTGCGATCGGAGGATGCCGCGAGGAGTTCCCCACCAGATCAGCGGCAGATTCCAGAGGACCACGAGGAAGGGCAGGGTTTTATTTCGCCATTATCTCCGAGTCTGGACACGCTTCGGGTTCTTGATCGACCTACACTGATCGCAGAGCAAAAGAGTGATGCCACTCTCAAGGCATTGCCAGACGGTTACAAGGAGGGAGTAGCACACCAGAATATTTCGTTCTACACCAAGTCAGGGCTGCTATGCCGAAAGTACCGAGACAGGAAGGGCCGGGACTTTGACCAGCTGGTCATTCCGCTTAGATTTAGAGAGGATCTTCTCCGGCTGGCTCACGGGAACTGCTGGTCGGGGCATTTGGGAATTCGGAAGACCAAGGCAAGGCTGATGCAAGAATACTACTGGCCCGGATGCTGGAAGGATGTTGAAGAGTTCGTGCGATCGTGCGATGTCTGTCAGCGCGTAGGGAAGTCATCCGACAAGCACAAGGCTCCGATGCGTCTGGTTCCCATCATCACAGAGCCGTTTCGAAGGCTTGTAATTGACATCGTCGGCCCGCTTCCCGTCACGCAGTCGGGATATCGCTACATCTTGACAGCAGTGTGCCCTGCTACGAAGTTCCCTGAGGCCATCCCTCTCAAGGAGGTGAACTCCACGAGCGTAGTCGACGCGCTCCTTTCCATTTTTTCTCGCGTCGGATTTCCCCTCGAGATTCAGTGCGATAATGGAAGCGTCTTCACAAGCGCCCTAACTACGACGTTTTTGGAAAAATGCGGAATCAAATTGATTCACAGCTCCATTTGCCACCCACAATCTAACAGCGTGGAAAGAATGCACGGGGTGCTGAAGAGAGTGTTGAGAGCTTTGTGTTTTGAGCACCAAAGGGACTGGGAAGCATGTATTCCGGCTACTATGTTCGCGCTCCGTTCGGCACCTCACGAGTCCACTGGCTTCAGTCCTGCGGAGCTCGTGTACGGACGAACGCTGCGGTCTCCTCTGCGACTCCTCCGCGAATCACTAGAAGACCAGAACGAGGACCCAACCGTCGTACAGTACGTTTTGGATCTCTTGCAGCGACTAAGTGAAGTACAGGTCGTTGTCGGTAAAGCCATGAAGAGGGCGCAGGAGAACTCAAAAACATTTTACGATAGGTCCGCCAAGCCGAGATCATTTCAGGTGAACGACCGAGTTATGTTATTGATAACTTCAAAGAAAAACAAACTCGACGTTCAGTGGGAGGGCCCGGCGGTCGTCGTGCAGAAACTATCGGACCTCAACTATGCGGTGAAGTTAGAGGGTAAGAGACGGGCTGTGAAGGTGTATCACTGCAACCTCATGAAACCGTACAGGGAACGGGAGGTTATCGTGAATCTAACACTCAACGCACCCGAGGAGATTCCTCCAGAAATTCCCTCTCTGGGTACTGACACCAATCTGACGGCCGAGCAGCTGTTAAAGAAAACCAAGGGAACAAATGACCTGGAATCTTGGCAGGTTTCAGAGTTAGAGGGAGTGATTCGGGAGTTTCTGGACGTTTTCTCCGATAGGCCAGGGAGGACAACACTAACCACGCACGACATCGAGCTGACGTGCGATCAGCCGATTCATGCAAGGCCCTACCGGGTCTCTCCGCGACAGAGGGAGATCATGAAACTCGAAATTGAGCGAATGATCGAAATCGGGGTCATCGAGAGAGGCGAAAGCGATTACACTTCGCCTCTCATTCTCGTGGAGGTGCCGGGTAAAGATCCCCGACCGTGTATTGATTACCGGAAACTTAACGCTATTACGCGAGACCAGACGTACCCCATTCCAAATATCGAAGAAAGAGTGGAGATAGTGAGTGGGGCGAGATTCATTTCTACTTTCGACCTGGTAAGAGGTTATTGGCAAGTGCCTCTTTCTGAAAGAGCTCGCCGGTACGCAGCCTTTATCTCACCACAGGGAACGTTTATCCCCACCGTACTGAGCTTCGGCTTAAAGAACGCTCCTTTCTGTTTTTCGGGACTCATGGATCGTGTCTTGACTGGACTGAGCGACTTCGCCCTCCCTTATTTGGACGATATTGCGGTATTTTCAGGAACTTGGAGAGAGCATCTCGACCACCTACGACAGGTGTTGATGAGGTTACGAGAAGCCGGACTCACGGTCAAAACCGAAAAATGTCAACTTGGAAAGGCGGAAGTTCACTACTTGGGACACGTGATTGGCCAGGGACTTCGGCGCCCTTCCGAAGTCAAAATTGCGGCCGTGGTGGAGTTCCGACAACCGACGACAAAGAGGGATATTCGGGCATTTCTGGGTCTAGCTGGTTATTACCAGCACTATATCCATAACTTTTCAGACATAGCCAGTCCTTTGACCGACGCTCTTCGTAAAAACGAGCCGCAAAACCTGATCTGGGACGACGCGAAAGAAAGCGCCTTTCAAGCCTTGAAAAGGGCGTTAGTTCAAACGCCAGTACTAAAGGCCCCTGATTATGACCAGACGTTTGTCGTGCAGTGTGACGCGAGTGAGAGGGGAATTGGGGCAGTTTTGTCGCAGGTAGACGAGCAGGGAAACGAGCGACCCATTCTCTACATTAGCCGAAAGCTGACAGTTCGCGAGGAGGCTTACAGCACCTCAGAGAAGGAGTGCGCCTGCCTGGTCTGGGCTGTACAGAAGTTATCTTGTTACCTGGCCGGGACTAAATTTATTGTGGAAACGGACCACTGTCCTCTTTCTTGGTTGCAAAATATGTCCCACAAAAACGGCCGCCTCCTCCGCTGGAGTCTCGCTCTGCAGCAGCACGCGTTTGAAGTGAAGTACAAAAAGGGGAAGCTAAATGGGAACGCTGATGGCCTAAGCCGGGGCTTCTAAGACGTGAACAAGCTCCATGATCGGATGGTACAAATTTGTAAAGTTTTTTGTTTGTTACAAATCCTTAGAAAGGGTCATTTTGATTTTGTGATTGTGTTTTTATTTCAAAGCACGCTACCATAACTTTGTTTCTGTTTGCCTGGTTTAGGGTATGGTTTAATTTAAAGGGCTTAGTGACAGCCTGAGCTCGAGTGTCGAGTGAGGGAGATTTTAGGTAATAGGTGGAAGGGGGTTGTCTTTTTCCTTTTGGTCTGGCGGATCGGGGGAGGAAAGCGAAGCGCTTGTCGCTACTGGGATCGTGACTTGCTATGTTTGTCTCGCCAATGCCTTCCTCTTGTGACCTGAGTTGAGGTCCCCCACTCCAGAGATTTTGGACCCGGCCCTCGTCTACGTCTCAAGGCAGGTGATGAACACCGGACCCTCTCCCAAGAAAGCGAGGCACTCATCGAGTCAGCGCAGCAGTGTGGGACTGCTGCCCTCCTGATGAGCTCAGTGGCGGCGGAGGTGTTGTTGCGATAGGCCTTGGCCAAGGTCACGTCCTTCCTTCGCTTCCCCTTCTTGTCCACCCGGCGGGGTTTGGCCTTCCCATTGAGGGTAGGCGACCGGCCGTCTGAGCCGTTGTTGACCGAACACGTCGCCCGGCGCCGTGTTGACGCCGCCACACCTGGGAGCGGAGCTGAGCTGAACTATCCAGGAACCAGCTGCACTGCCGGGGGAGGATTCCGGGGGACGACGCCGGCGGCGGGACTTCCGGGCGAGTACGTTCAGTTCAGGTTTTCGTCCGGCGCCACTTGCGGATTATCCCGCTAAACCTTTCCTGAGCCACGACGCCGCATAATGAGGGGATCATCTCCATCACGGTCAGCGTCTCACGAGCTGACAGCGGACCCTTCGTCACCGACTCCTGGCGCGGCTTATCGAGGTCAAGAGTGCCCCGGCGCCGGATTTGGAAGCCCGTCCGACGCTGCAGTGTGTGCGTGTATGTGCGTGCGTGCTCGAGAGCATGAGTGGGGGCGGGGCCTGAACATGACGTTCGTTGGCAGTTCGGCCACCATTGGCTGCCAACCGCGGGAACATCGACAGCGACTCTATAAAAAGAGCAAACGAGAGGTGGCAAGGTGTGCTCTCGGACGATGGAGACTTCTGTATATATGTAATTAAACAGAGTTTATCGTGAGACACCCTCCCGTCTCCTGATGTCCCTGCCTGGAGTCGGCCTGCGGTTCCTGTCCTCGCCTGGCCCTGCCTGAGGCTGCCTGGGGAACTCCTCGGTCCCAACAGCGCCAGCGGTCGTCGAGCGGTCGGCCTCCGTGAGCGATCGGTCACGTGATCGATCCCAGTGGCACGCGCTGCGGAGCAAATCGAGCGTAACGCTCCCAGCGCCACCGCTTCCAGAGCGTCTGCTCTCGCTTTTGAACAGTTTCGGGTCCCATTGCTATCTTGCTGAAAGCATGAAGTTCTGATCGGAACTTTATGCTTTGACAAAAAAATTGATTGTTAACTACTTGATTAACGGTGACCCCGACGTTAAGACACAATTTATTTTTCCTTACAGTTATATAAGCCCGATGAAGACAATTAGAAGTACTTGTACGAGCCGTAGGATGCAATTAAGCAATACCAAACACGTATGTTGTAAAGCGATAGTCATCTCGGAAGGCGGCTTCCATCTGCGGAATATTTGGCGTGTTGTCTTCTAATTATTCCAATTACATTACAGAGACCACAACACGAACAAACGACATACCTAGCTCTTCATCCGAATAGGCGCGCACAACGCCTTCGACGTAACGCGATATCTTGGGCCTCTTCGCTGGCCACACAAACGACTCGGCAAACACTTCGCTGAGAACGGCTGTCTCGTCGTCACTTGAGCTGGAGCTAAGCTAATATATTCGTCGCTGTCATTGCGTTTTAATAGATCTCCTGAAATTAACTGCAACGATGTCATCGCCGCAGTATGCTCGGGCAAGTCGGTCATGACGAGGGGAATGAAAGCAAGCACAGCAAGAGAGCCCACCCAGCAATCGAAACAAAAACGCCGCGAAGATCCTTCACTCCCCCGCGGGAATGTCGATAACGAAACTGAAACGTTGCGAGAGGCGACTACAGATCGTACTCCTCCGAAAAAGGCTGCGCGGAGAACTACTCCGGTCCGCTCGACGCGCTCCGCCACTTTTCCACGGAGCGGTTGGAGCCGCTCAACGAGCGCCCCACTGGCTCCAGATCTACAAGCGGCACACGGAGTGATTGCTCGCATCTCGCGAGGGAAACAAGAATCCGCTCGGCGAGCGCGCGCCGAGGCGCTCGCTATTGCCAGGGGAAGGGGCTTTAAGACGAGTTAAGCGGTCGAGGAAGCAATGTGCTTGTAGCTCAGGGGGTAGAGTGTCGGGCTGGTGTGCACGAAGTAGCGAGCCGCCGCCGCTGAGCCTTTTTTATCGAATAAAAAAGGCATTTACCGCCCAGCGATTCAAATTCAAAACACGTGACCGTCATGTGACCGGAGCGCAGCGCCCTCCTTCAGATGCAGCACAAACCCTGTGCGACATCACGTGAGCGCCCTCTGTCGGACGCAGCTCGAACCCTGTGCCGAGCTGCGTCACGGGGTTGTTGTCAGATGATGACCACAGCTGTCAACACCTGGTCAACCACGCTTGTGGTTTGCGGTCTGAGGTTTGAGGTCTGAGGTACGTGACCTCACACCTGTACCGCGTACCTCGGGGGCGGGACCCGGGCGAGCTCCGATCACTGGCGCCAACGCCCATGCCCTGTCATTGGTCCCTGGGATGGGAGAGAGGGAAGAGGCCCCGCCCTGCGGCTCCGTGATTGGTCGGGGCTGGCCCCGCCCCCTTGGGGGCTTTGATTGACAGGTGGCCGAGTTGGTACAGGTTTTCTACTCCTTAAGTACGTTATCCGTCATTGTTTTGAAAACTTAACGGCGTTACCAGTAACGCCGTACTTGTAACCCGTTTCCAACACAGACCATGTGTCGCCTGAAGGTCTTGTAATTTCGGAATTGTGGATTCGGGGTTTTACGGAATTCTGCAAGGGTGGTCGCTCCTAGAGTCACTGTATCGGTTCCCAAAGTAACGCATTCATTTTCTTTTTGCGTTTTGCCGACAACATACTCACTCTAGCCGATCATGTTTTGGCTTGGCTGAGCATCATCGGACGGTAGCGATCACGTGACACAAGCACCGCTAGACTCACCTCCATCAGCGCTTCAAGCGGCTCAAATCGCCACCATCTTGGGTTTAGCAAACAGCTGCACACACGCACGCTTTGCTGCGCGCCGTCTTTTCCACGCGGTTACCGACGTCAAAAGCAAGGAGGTTGTGTACTTAGGGGCACAATGCCTGCTTTGTTGCGCTTTTGGGTGCAGCAGCAGGTCGGAGGAGTGGAAAGATGCTGTTCCGGATCCCGTTTGGAAAGAACACAACTGCAAGACGGAGGAAGAAGGCTTGTCTGGCCATAGTAAAACGGAAAGAGTTCAAGCCTACTGCAACAAGCAAGCTTTGTGAGGCGAGTGACGATTACAGCTGGTTCATTCCGCGTATCCCTCGCTGCCTCGCAGTCGAACAAGCGTCAACTGTGTTCGGATTCGCACGAGCGACGCTCTTGCGATTTGGTGAGCGACGGGCTATGCTTAAGCCGGTGTTGGGTCAGATCTCTCGCTATCGCATGTCGCGTCGCTCAATTTTAGATCTGTAGCAAAGTTAGCTAATGCATCGAAGGTCGCGTGCATGCGGTTGCCTCTTGGAATGACGTACCGAGCGAAAGCGGGTCCTGGTGACTCTGGGAAAAATTGCTTTCGTGCAGTTTACATTCTCGCTACTTTCGTAGTTTTGTGAAATATAGTTCTAAATAGCATTTAGATCGGAGTGTTTTCCGTTCAGACTGCCTCAACATGCTGCGTCTTTTTATTACAATGACTTCTAGGATCACTTCGAAGAGTCTCAATTTGAAACGCACAGAGTAGATGGCAGAAAGCTCCTCAAACATAACGCAGTCCCTACAGGGGTATTCACACGAGGGAGAAATCCCGGGGATTTCTCCACGGCACGCGCATCCTGCGACGAAAACGTCAGGCTTCGTGATGTGCAAAAGCCTCGCGTTTTCGTCTCTTGAAGCGCGCGTGCCAGGGAGAAATCCCCGGGATTTCTCCCTCGTGTGAATACCCCTGTACGAATATTGGCGCTAGACTTGTCGTCGCAACCAAGCAAAAAATGGGTCAGAGAGCAAAATTTATAATATAATGTTAATTGTCTACGGAAGTTACTCACAGCACCACTGAAGCTTTTGTGTAGCTCATCGACCAGTTTAAATAAAGCTCTTTCAACACGCTCCAATGCATGTCACTAGACAGTTTTAGTATAGCGTTGCAGGCACTAGCGTACGCAATACGCAAAAGTATAGCGTATGCTATAAATTGCCTGCACAGACCCCTTTTAGTGGTCCGTTCCGCAAACGCTACCAAGTTGACCGCTTACTAGATAAATCGCAGAACCTGCGGCTGTGATTTGGAATGTTACTTAGCGCCACCTAGCGCCTTAAAAAGATGCTCTATCATTAAAAAGTCACATTGGCTCGGCCGCAGTTTGGCTTGGTCGGCCAAGTAGCCAAGCCAAGCAGCGCCCGCGGTCACCTAGACGGAAAGCACAACGAGCGACGACTCCGACGAGAACTTCACGATGCCCCCGTCGAGCATCTTGTCGAATCGCCACCTGTTAGATGTTCTTTCCTGGGAGGAAATCGACGATCTCGTGATGTGCCATGTCGAAGGACGCCTTGCGAGGAATTATTTATCCCTCGATGAAAAAGAATATGAAATGCGTCGCGCGACCGAGAAGGAGCTGTTCAGGTATCGCTCGCGTCATGGACTGCTCGACATAGAAAGCCTGAGCAGTGCAGTGTTCAAACAGCAGTTCCGGTTTGATAAAGGAGCTTTTGACGATCTCGCTCACGGTCTCCTGATGCCGGAGTTCAGTGACCAGCAGTCAGGACGTCGTCGTGCCCGGCCGGGAAGCATTGTGTCTGACACTTCGGAGGCTCGCCTACCCGAATAGATGGTGCGACCTGGAGCGAGTCTTCGGAAGACATTCCTCTGTAATGTCGAGCGTGACCTCTCAAGTGCTGCAGCACATCTCGCAAACATTTGGTCACCTTCTGACCAACTGCAACAACCACGAGTGGCTCTCGCCTGCCAGGATGGTGGAGTGTGCAAGTGTAAGTCGGCTTCCTGTTCCTTTTCGGTTGCGGTGTCAAAAAATGCGAACTTTCGAGTACTGAGACCTCGGTGGGCTTTTAAGGAACCCCAGCTGTGGTCTAAAGTAATCAGAAGTCTTCCGTTCAGACTCGTGCTATGCTTACCTAGGTTCTGGGATGTCAAAACAACAGGGCACTGTTGTTACACAGTTGGCTCTCTTAATTTTGCTGGCACTGCACACTGAACAGACCATCTTCCAAACAATGCTCGATATCTAGTGCATGCAATCCAGCTTTCATAGTTCTGTTAACAGACAAACACAATATTGTTACTGCCAGTGGCTCACTTATACCTGCCCATTAGCTATCCCAATTTCAAGCACGACTAATGTGTACAGAAGAAAATGCAAAAGATAACACCTAAAAGAAGAAAAAAAACACATAGGCTTAAAATCTTTATTGAAGTCATCATATTCTTAGAAGTATTTTAGAGCTAGCAAGCTAAGTATTCAGGTTGAAGTGTATAATGGAAGTTACTCTTAATAAGACGAGACTAAATTGTACCGAGCTCATTTTGCGCACTCGTCTGGAACATATATTGCTAATCATTTACCTATTCTCAGCCGCCTCAGAAATTTGTGAAGTGGGCGTTGACACGGCACTTTAGCTATTGTTTCCTGTTGGCTCGCTCACTTGTCATCACTTTCTCATTAGATATGGAAGCTTGCATCGAAGACTTGCTTGTACCATGACTCATTTCACTAATGCGGGTCTTTAAAAAATATTAGAACTGATTACAACAAAGTCATGAAGGAAAACTCTATATATCTTGGTTTGCTTCTTCTCTTCAAGGCTGTCCACAACAAGGGTGGGCCTTTGCCCAACTGTTGGGGCTTCATTGATGGCACGGCTCGCCCCATATGCCGCCCGAAAAGGAACCAGAAGGCGTACTTCTCTGGGCACAAAAGGATGCACGTGGTAAAATATCAGTCCATAATGTGCCCCAACGGAATTGTGTGCCAGCTCGATGGGCCATATCCTGGAAGGCGGCACGATGCAGGTAATTTAAAAGATAGTGTGGAAGTAGAGCTGCGTATCGGTGCACCACATGCAACTCCATTTCGTGTTTAAATGTGGCAACAGGTGATTTGGTCACCAAAAATTTCACTTACCTTTGAACAGTGCTTTTACTGACGTTTAAACTGAAGAACGGCCTGACAGCAAACCAAGAATATTCTCCCAACACCTTATACAAGCTGCATTTAGTGTATGAAGGGTCTAATATGATGCGGCTACAGCATGCTTGATTTATTCTAGGAATGTGCAAGAATAATAGAAGTGTTTGTGATGCAATACTGTGGAAACAGATTTGTAAATCAGTTACCATAGCATGTGCCCTTACCCTTCCGCTCTGTCAGCTCAGACTGGCTGCATCTTTATGTTCCTGTTTATCTGGTTATGCATGCGTCTGCCACATTTTATGTAGATGTTACTGTATTTTTGGATGACGCACTTATTATTGAGCACTTCCTGTCATTTTTGTCACAGTTTTGTGGAGTCTGTGCAGCCTCTGCTTCTGATGCCCCTCCACCCTCGTGACTTTTCTAAGGACAGAACAAATTGATGAAGGCAGACTTGTCACAATGCATTGCAGAGTGGCTGGCCACAATCGATTAACCATTTCGGACTTTGTCTGTGCCACATTTTCGAATTTTGTTTTTGGTTGTCGAGATCACGTAGCAGGGAATTGAATTGGTGTCGAGGTAACGTAGCGGGGAATTAAATTGGTGTCGAGGCAACGTGCGAAAGTGGCAGTCGGGAATTAAATTGTTATTGAGGTCACGTAGCGGGAATTGAATTGGTGTCGAGGTAACGTAGCGGGGAATTAAATTGGTGTCGAGGTAACGTGGGGGAATTGAATTGGTGTCGAGGTAACGTAGCGGGGAATTAAATTGGTGTCGAGGTAACGTGGCGGGGAATTGAATTGGTGTCGAGGTAACGTGGCGGGGAATTGAATTGGTGTCGAGGTAACGTGGCGGGGATTAAATTGGTGTCGAGGTAACGTAGTGGGGAATTGAATTGGTGTCGAGGTAACGTAGCGGAGAATTAAATTGGTGTCGAGGAAACGTGGCGGGGAATTAAATTGTTGTTGAGGTCATGTAGCGGGGAATGAAATTGGTGTCGAGGTAACGTGGGGGGAATTGAATTGGTGTCGAGGTAACGTGGCGGGGAATTAAATTGGTGTCGAGGTAACGTGGCGGGGAATTGAATTGGTGTCGAGGTAACGTGGCGGGGAATTTAATTGGTGTCGAGGTAACGTGGGGGAATTGAATTGGTGTCGAGGTAACGTAGCGGGGAATTAAATTAGTGTCGAGGTAACGTAGCGGGGAATTAAATTGGTGTCGAGGTAACGTGGCGGGGAATTAAATTGGTGTCGAGGTAACGTAGCGGGGAATTAAATTGGTGTCGAGGTAACGTGGGGGAATTGAATTGGTGTTGAGGTCACGTGACGTCAATTTTCCGCTAAATCTAGTGGAGAAACAAAATTTCCCTGCTCAATTTAGCGCGGTTATGCTGACGCTGCTCGACCCGGAAATGGGCGCAAAACTCCCTCCTTGATATAAGAATCCTGAAACATACACAGTGACTAGCACATGGCTCACGCCTGTCAGGACCTGGAACCCTATGTCCTGAGTGGATGTTGATGCCAAACTCGCTTTGTCGATTCTCGGAGGTTACAAGAGATACCAAGGGGACCCTTTATGTTCATGCAGGATTTCACCACCCAACTTAATAAGAAGTGCCCCCCACCTTTTTACTGTCGTGATCTTGAATACCAAACTCTTTCAGATTAATCAATATTGATAGATATTTTAATTAGTGCATGTTTTTTTTAATTTTATCTCTTTTATCTGGAAGCATAAAATCATGTATGCCCGACAGCTTCTAAACTGTCCTCGGAATTAGTTTTGGTTATGAGGTTGCTCTTTCTTTGGTTAGTGTTGCTGCACTTCATATAAATATATTGCCATTGAGCCCTAGGCACAATGAACAAGTAGCTTATGTTTTGTAGTACTTGTTTATCCTGCTGTCTTGCCATTTTTTGCTGAACCTGTGGACTAACCGGCCAAGATCAGTACTGTCTTGCACAAAGGCAAAAAAGAAGTTCACTCAACATCACTTTTTTAATGTGCAGGAATACTCCGTGACAGTGGACTGTACTCGAAGTTGGAGAGACTGGTGGGAAACCAAGATCTTGTCATCTATGGAGATCCAGCATACCCCCTGAGGCCACTGCTCTTGAAGCCGTACGGCGGTTCTTCCTTGACGCCTACCCAACAGGCCTTCAACTTCGGGATGAGCCGTGTTCGCCAAGCCGTGGAGTGGGGGTTTGGCAAAGTGGTTGCCGAGTTTGCTTTTTTGGACTTCAAAAAAAATCAGAAGCTTCTCCGGCAGCAAGTGGCACAAATGTATAAGGTTGGAACAATTCTGTGTAACTGCCACACGGCCATATATGGCAGCCAGGTAACAAGTTACTTCAACCTGGACCCGCCCAGCCTTCAAGAGTATCTGAGGCCGGTGGCAGCGTGAATGTTCTGTATTTTTATTTATTCATTTTATTTCACATACTATTAGTCAAGTGTTTAGGAATCTCATAGGAGAGGGAAAAGAACATTTCAAACAAAATATGCAGGGGTAAAACAACTAAGTCACTTGCATTCGCACATACAGGTCTAAATTTCAGGAAGCACACTCAATGTAGAAAAAAATTCCTCAGGTTGGCTGCAAGAAAATGCTTTCGGACAGTGCATTCCACTCGCATATTGTTTGTGGAAAAAAACAAATTTTTAAAACACTCTTTACTGTATCTGTATTCTTGTAGATGTCAACCTTGCTTATTTCCTGAAATTCTGGACTGATGAGGTGTTACATACAATGCTGTGTCAATATAAAAAAGATCAGTAAGAACCATACACTTTCCAACCTAAACATTGCTGTACAAGCACCCTACTTTGCCAAAGGAGTGCCATCTTAGTGGACATTGTCAACTGCCCAGTCAAATGTTGTGACATACCCAACCTACATAGTACCAAGGTGGAGGGAGGTAGGCCAACAACTCTGCAAAAGCTTCAGAAAAGAAAAAAAGTTTTGGGTATGTTTCAACAGGTTTGAGGTTAGTCTGCCTTCAATGAGCGACTTGTCTCTCAGCTGTAGATGATCAATTTAGCTAGTGCAGTACGACTGCTAGCCTGGGGTCTTTTAACGTGCACCATGCAGTAGTGATACACGACCGCACGGCGGTACGATGCTCACCCAGATCGAAACGGGCAGGGGCTTCAGAGTCTACTGCGGCTCTCTATAAACACAGAAGAAAAACTTGCTTCAAATTACTAATTTGTCGGAGTCACACTCTTTGCAACAGCGTTTTAACAATGCATCTAAGGTTATTTGCACCGATCAAGCGTTTAGAATGCAACTATCAGTTTCAACATAAATGGATCAGTTCGTTATCTCGATTTTGATAATTTGTATTAGAAATACAGTAGGTGTTCTAATATGGTACCTGTGAGTCCACTAGTTAAGTGTATGTGACTGTTTTTGTACTCTTTTTCAACTATATTGCATTTTTCACGGCTTTATAAGTTTTGTTCCGTAGGGTGTGTGCATCTTTAATTGTTTTCCTTTTTGAATGTATGTTTTCTCTCCACTCCTGCGATGACCTCATCGAGTGTTGCAGTATTTTGAAATAAATAGATAAATAAGCAGTGTAACCGAAACATGGATGTTTTGCTGCGGGTCCATTGGAGACCATGCAGTACTTTCATTCTACATTCTTCTGCCACGGTACAGCATGCCACTCCAACGAATGAATCGGTGGCTTAACGGCTGATCCTCAATACTCATATAATCAAAACATACTCAGTATTTAGGCAGTCACCTTTGCGGTCAGGTCCTGTTCCTAGGTTGGGTGTGACTCGTCATCTGACCAGGTAATAAGCTGATCTCGCCAAGCATTCGGCGCATGAGTAGCGATGCCATAACTTTAGTACACAAGAGGCAGGCAGCAGTACACGAGATGGCTCATGTTGTCTCGTGCTCTACACATGCAGAGCCCCAGCGAGGTTGTCGCACCTACAGAAAGACTAAAGTTCCCTTGATGCATTGCAGCAACGGATGGAGTAGTCAAAATGGTTGGTGAGGTTGGTTTATTGAAACAATATCACTGGACTAGGATGGCACTCCTCCCTTAGGGTGCTTGCACAGCAATGCTTTTCACCTACTTCAATGTTCTAGAAAGCAGGCCCTCTAATATATTGAGGAAGGACTGCTGCTGAGCGGCAGAAAGACGGCGTTCCTCGGCTCGCTCTTGCCTTTCTTCCTGCCGCTCTAGAGCACGCAGCCTGCGCTCCTCGGCCCGCTCATCTGCCCTTTGGCGTACCTCCTCTTCTCGTGCACGAGACTCGAGCAGAGAACGTTCTTTTTCCCATGCAAGGCGGCTCTCTTCCAGAGAAAGCCGCCTAGCCTCTAAAATGAATTCTTTCTCTCTTGATAGAGGAGTCGTGTTTCATTCGCTTCTCTAAGTAATCGTAGTCCATGTTGTCCTGCTTTCTTTTTCCTGATGAATGAACCATGAAAAAATAAATGTGTGCCTGATCATAAGGCAGACTTGAGAACACAAGCCTTACTAGCGACTAAATATACTACTGAACAGCCCTTACCACGCATTGGCTCGTTCCGACCGGTGGGGCACGGTGAAGCGGCTGCCGAGTTTCCTTGGCAAATTTCGGCCCTTGCCGTGTCGGGCTGGTCGGTGCCCTCCCCACTCCCTCCCGAGGGAACAGCTGGGCTTGCGACATCCTCGGCTGCTCAAAATCAAGGTAAACAGCTCTTCTGCTGTTGCCTGTTCGCCGGAGCCTGCAATTGTATCCAATGCAATTGAAACGGTTTTTCGCATGAACTTGATGCTACATGTAGGCGTTCCAAAGGAAATAGTCCTCTGATCTCCGTACAAAAAAAAAAAACGCCAGATAGAAGCACTAACAAATTTAACTACTTCTCTCCTTTTTTTTTTTTTTTGTTTGAGCAGGATTACATGTAAAAATCGACTTGGTGAACTCGATCGGCGAGTCTCGCGATCAGCGGAGTCTCGCGACGCAGCCGCCGAGTTTCATACTGCTGCCGGAGTCGTAGACCGCTCGCGAGTAGGGGTGGCTGCAGCCCCATTTCCTTACGGGAGCCGCTGAAGTCAGCTGCCCCGCTGGGTAGCAGTAGGACTGGCTGCAGCCCCGTTTCCTTACAGGCGCCGCTGAAGTTAGCTGCGCTGTTGGGTAGCAGTAAGAGTGGCTGCAGTCCCGTTTACTTACAGGCGCCGCTGAAGTCAGCTGTGTTGCCGGGTACCACCAAAACATCGGCAGCGGAGTCTCGCGCCGCAGCCGCCGAGCTTCGTGCTGCTGCCGGAGTCATGGAGCGCTCGCGAGCAGGAGTCGCTGCAGCCCCGTTTCCTTTGCGAGGAGCTCTGATTTTGTAGCCGAACTCCCTGGCCAAATCCACAAGTTCTTGGAGCAGATGCTCCCGCTCGCTGTACTCTTCTTCCGTTCCTGACCTATAAGGAAGGTGCATCGGAAATCCTTGTACTGGCCTTATTAGGCTACATATTTACATTATGCTACATTACAGTGTGAACTGCAGTTAGACACCAAACCAACTTACTTTCGAAGATTTGTACGGTCGTCCGAGGCGTACTGTGCGACCAGCAGGTCACACCGCTCGCGTACAGCGCGTACGGTGAACATTTTTGGGTGCTCCCCTGAAGCTGCGCCGTGATGTGGTTCCATTGCTGGGGATCTCGAAAAGGGTTAGCTAAGAGGACCTCACTTAGGAGGGCCAAATCATCGGCATTCGTGAAACGCACCCGCACACCGCTGCCACTGGCCTTGCTAGCCGCCATCTTAAAAAGTGCGCTCTCCCGCTCTCGCGGGGCTCGAGATCTTCCGAGAGCTTCCCGCAAGCTCTCCCCAAGGCCCGCAAGCCCGCAGCGCAAAATCCCCAGCGTTGCCTGCGTACGCAATACGCTAGCTCTTCTATTGCGTTCTGCGCACGCGCACTCCCGACCCGCAATTTTATTGCGTACGCAAGGCTTTGGCGTACGATCCACTAAAACTGTCTACTATCGCCTTCATAGCCACGTCGACGCGCGGACCCAAGATGGCGGCGCCAAAGTTTCGGTTTCAGCGCCGAGCCGCGGTTTCAACATGAACCTTCGGAGTTTCGTTACTCTGGGAACCCATACAGTGACTCTAGTCGCTCCCTTTCCTATGCTCTGGAGCAGAGTGTCGAACTGGAACCAAGCCGAACCGAAAACCGGAACCGAACCGTTATTTTTAGCCGAACCGGTACGTGAACCAAACCGAAATCTTCGCCGCCATCTTGGAACTGAACCGGAACTGAACCGGAAAAAATATAACGGCAACCGGTTCAAAACGGTCTACGGTATTTTTTTTTCATTATTAAAAAAATGAGTGTTTGAGAAGTAAAGATTGACAGCTGTATTTCTATGTAGTCATCAAATTGTTATATACCGTATGAGAAATAGTAGGTTTTTGTGGCGCTTTTGGATTGACACTACGATTAATCATGTGTAACGTTGTCGCGTGATGCCATAATGTCAAGACATGATGTCAGATAATGTCACGTCACGTGGTCCTGTGACATAGTTGCGTGACTTACCGCGCCAAGTCGTCTTCAATTGAGAACATCACTAGATGTATTAGCGTTGTTGGCATCGTGACGTCACATGCCGTCACGACTTCTCACCGCCAGTCACGTGACACCTTGACGTACTCGATTGTCATGAGCCCGGGTCGAGTGCTCGGGTTCTTGACAATCAGCATCGCCAAAATATATTCGTGTTGGCTCATGTTCAATCAAAGATGAGAATAGCCGAACTCTAACAATGTCTGAAGCTCTACCCATGCTTTTTCTTTCCCAACCCCCAACGCATGACTATGATCGGAACACTGGCGGTGTACAATTATCGTCAAATTACATCGCCGCTTGTTCTAATAGCGAGTTGAGGAGAAGAAAGCTGTTTCTATCCCTCATTTTTTCTGCGTCTGCCATTGAGCAGAGAGGACGACTAGTGGGTGTTATTGCAAGCTATCAACGTCAGGGATTAGCTCTTAGCGGGATTTACTGACACAAATATAGTTGTCGAATTGGCACCCCCCAGACAGAGGAGGGAGTCCCTAAGAATTAAAAAAATGTATTCTCTGGAGGAGCATTGTAAAAATAAAAAAATAAAGGGGGTGGTAGTTTTAAAAGCATACTGTATTATAAAGGTTCTTCTGCTCCGAACTTTCGGCACAGACCTCCTACGGTGTAGATCATCTCAACCGCCAAGTCTGCCACCAGTCTGGCTAACGGCGATGCTCCCGTGAGATCGTCGAGCTGGGATGCCCGAGAGTCGCTGATGATGGCCCAGCTGCCCGTGTCGACGTTGGCCTCGACGATCCAGAGGGCGAGATCGATGGCCGCGAGCTTGGCGATGGTGCCGGTGTCATAGTGAGACAACCACTCTCTTGCGTACAGTCCGGAATCTCGAATGACAGCGGCCGCCGTTGACAAGTCCCCCGCCGGGCGCACCGAGCCGTCCATGAAGACGCGTGTCCAGCCGGCGTACTTCTGCTCCAGGTGTGTCACAGAAATCTGCCGTGTGTTATTGTCTGCCGTCTGCTTCCTCGAGCGAATGCCAGGGACGTGCGTGTCGACCGCCGGCGCGTACGGATCCCGTTGGAGGGGAGCCAGTGGATTGGGGACGCCGACGACGCGGCCCAGCTCGGACAGAAGCATGCCCAGCCTGGACCGCGGCCTATACGAGATGCGCTCCAGCTGCACCTCCATGGAGCTCGCGTTGGCCGTGCTGATAAGGTTACCCTGCGCGCACTTCGTCAGGACGTTCTCCCCTGTGTTGCACCCCCTCCCACCTCCCCCTGGACAAGTGTGTCCGCCAACGAGGTGCTCCGAGAGACGCCGAGGCACACGCGCATCGCCACGCGAAGCGCCACGCGTTGGACCATCTCCAACTCTCTTCCAGCTACATGCCCCGCAGCCTGGCGAGCGGGAGGGCATCCGTGTGGCGAGAGACAATCAGTCCTGGTGCATCTGCAGCAGCATCATTCGCGATGTGCCCCGCGTCGTCCCCCCGAGCGAGCGCAGGATGTTGGTCTTGTCTCGCACCACCTGGATTATGTCCCTCACCGTCGGCCACCAGTAGAGGTGCTCGTCCAGCTGCACCCCGAGGTTGGTGGCCCTCCCGTCGCAGGGCGCTGCGTTACCCACGATTTTGAGGATGTGCTGAAACGTGCCGAGCCTCGGTGCCTGGAAGAGCGGCTACGTCTAGCCTTGTGACAGGGAGTGTCCCACCTGGCAGACTCGGTGGAGAACGTTGTCCAAGACCCGCTGAAGCTCCCAAACCATCGGCCTGTGGACCTGGCCGTCCCCCACAGTGCAACGTCGTCCACGTAGACGGCCTTGTCGAGAGAAAAGGCCGGGACGAACCCTTCCGCCGCGTTTGCCGGCAGCAAGAACATGGCGACCGAAAAGAGCAGGGGGCTCAGGACAGTCTCCTGCGGCACCCCCCGAGCTATGCTCTGCGGTTCGCTCATAACCCTGTGCACCCGTACCTGCATCGTCCGATTGCCCAAAAACGCCCGCACGCAAGCCACGTCCCGTGGCTTGCGTGCGTGCGTTTGTGGGCAATCGGCCATGGATACGATTTTTATTATAGAGAGGTGGCGCAGGGCAAAGATGATGGTGAGAAGGGGCAGCGCGTCGAAGGCCTTGCTGATGTCCGGGAAGACCATCGCGGCAGAGTGCTCCTGCGCTTGAGCCTCCTCCAGCGAGCTCACGAGTTCCTTATGGCGTCCGCCGTTCACCTCTGTCTGCGAAAGCCGTAGATACAGTCCGGCGCGGCGCCGGCTGTCTCGGCGTGGTAGTTAAGACGGTGCAGGAGCATCCTCTCCATCGTCTTTCCGAGGCACGACGTGAGAAAATAAGGCCTGTACGAGCCTGTCCGTCTGGCTTGCTTGAATCTTTGCCCGCCTTGAGCAGTGGGATTGTGATCACTGTGTGCCACTCAACGGGGATGTCCGTCGTGCTCCAGACCGCGTTGATCCGGTCTAGCAGCCGAGGGAGCATGAACTCGTCCAAGGTCCGCCGGGGCTGTGCTGTTATCCCCTCCATCCCCGGCGAGAAAAGGAGGCGGGGATGTGCCGTGATGGCGTAGCGCAGCTCCTGCAGCTTGAAGGCTGCATCCGCGTTCTGCACTGGTGGGGCATTGGGCAGCTCGAGGCCGCCCCAACACGAAGGGTTCGGGCCCGTGGCGGGACATCTGGAACCAACGTGAACGTGTCTGCCAGCAGCTCCACCTTTTTGGGGGAATGTGATTTTGAGTCCAGCATCTATGCACTCCACGGGGTTGCGAGGCACCGGCCTCCGCACGAGCGCGTTGGCCATCTTCCAAGCCCGCGTCCCCCTCGCTCGCCTAACGAGGGTCTCGCTTTCCGTGGCGGTTGAACTTTGCGTCCAGTCTCCGGAAGGCCAGTGCGTCCTCCGGCTTAGCGACGTTGGGCGCGTCTCCACTGGGCCCTCAGCTCGAGCCAGCGTAGATCGTTATTGGGGCGGTGGGCCGCGCACTTTCATTTTTCGTGTCGCCGCTCGGAGAGCCAAGGACAGGATTCGGCGGTGAGGTGCTACACTGAGCACAGTGTGGGGTCTATCAGAGCACTGTAGACGTCCCACTGTACCGCCCGACAGCATTTCGGTGGGGCCTTGACCGACTTCCCAGTGGTTATGAGAATGTGGTCAATCGCCCCAGCTGTCGAGCTCCGGTGTTGCGGTCAGCCGCAGGGCTCGGGCCGCGAGAGTGGGGTCGATGACGCTGCGCTGCACCCCTGCATTGAACGTGCGTGGGCTCTCCGCTCGAGAGATTCCGGAAGTTTCGTCGGTCCAGGGTTTCCTGCAGCATCTTTCGCCTTGTTGTTGTCTTCTCACCCCAGGTCTCCTGGTCCGCGTTGAAATCGCCGCAGACTTGCGCTTCCCCTCTCGCTCTCGATCGGATCGTGACCACAGCCCGCGCGTCCCAGGGCACGCCGCACGCAATGTAGCAAGATACCACGTGCGCGATTTGCCCGTTGTTGGTCAGGGTTTCCGCCGCATACTCCGCTATCTCCGACGAGAGGTCATCAAAGTTGAGGCTGTTTTGCGTAATCTCTTGCCGCACGAGGAGAATGGCGCGAGGCGCCGCCCCCGCGCGTCGGGGTCGACTGCAGTACGTTACATAGTCCTTGAAAGGCAGCTCAGCATCCAGCCGGCTTGTTGGGCTCCTCCAGCGCAACGGCCACCTAGTGGTACTCCTGCAGATAGTCCTTAAAGCCCAGGAGTCGATTCTGAAGTCCGTTGCAGTTCCACTACGGGGCTCACATTTTGACACGCATGGGACGCTGTGCTTGTGGCCTAGGGTGTGCGGCCATCGGCGGCGTCGGCGGATTAGTCAGCGTCAAGCTTGGCGACAAACCCCTGGAAACGCAGTCCATTGAATAACCCGTTTACCTGCGGTTCCTAGAAGCCTTGTGTTCGCTTCCCCACAAAGCCCGTCGAAGAATGGCGCGAGGGACGCTTTTTTTATTTAATATTTGCTGTTTTCGTTGTTGTTGTTTGCGCTGTCTCGTGTGCGGCTGCAATGGTCGTCTTGAAATAACCTTTGTAAGGTGGTGTTCACTCAGCTGGAAGCGATGTTTCACGGGCAGAGAAATCGGTTTTCGGTCAAAATAAATGCGGTCAAAGCAGCAATTTGCGGCAGCTTTTGTGCACGACTAGCTAAGCCATGGCGAGTTTGAAACTAAGATTCATGGGCACAAGTCGAGTGTCGACTGCAAACTCTCCGGCTATAACACAAAGCAAATTCAAGTAGAATCACATCCGTTTCTTTGTTAGATTTTGTTTTGTGTTAAAGTATCAAAATAAAAGCATAAGCACTCTCCATGATATTTCACGCCTGTTCAGCCCCTCACCGAGAGCGCAATCGCTCTCGGCGAAAGGGACAACAGGACATATCAGACGACTGTTTCATTGGCTGCTACGTGCTTTTGGAGCTACGACTACTACGGCTGCAACGCTTCAGATCAGCGTTTCAAGAAGCCAACCGACAGTTCAATCGATTGTACCGTAATCTCTCAAGCGGTCTTCTTAAACACTTTACTGTAAAGCAGAAGATTAACCGGCGACGCTATACGTCATCTCATCTTGCAGTTTCAACTGCTCGTACGAGAAACACAGATGCTAACGGCAACGGTTCCATCTTCTTTAAGGGGGATTCAGCCGCTCGTCGCTTAGATTTCGCTACACAAACTTGAGATTCAGGAATGCACGAAAGTGTCGATTCTTTTGACGTCCATTGTAAAGACGTAGTAAAGCTCATGCAGACCATACATTTTTCCCTGAAAGCGCTGCATATTCCTATTAAGATCAATAATTATTACCGTTCTGTGTGTCTTGAGAGTATAATCGAAGGATCTTAAAATTAACGTTAAAATAAAAGAAAACTGGCCAAACAAGAGGTAATACGTACTTGAGGTTTCTCCAATCTTAATTTTTGTTTCGTCCACTGAACAATATACGATAAGAAAAAACCCAATTTATCCCGGCTTGAAATTTATTTCAGGGTCTCTTTATATACTGCATTCAATGCGTTAAAAGACGTCGGAAATCATAGGTAATTTTTATATTGATGCTTTATCGACTGCACCCACCTGACGCGCTTTCACTATGAGTGAGTTATCAGATCGGGAAAAGAATTTAGACGACACTCGTGGATTGCGAGTCGGTTTATTTGCACCGCCACCGCAGGGCGTCTTCGACAGTTCTCAGCATTACTGTTCGCAGTCTCGCTTGCAGTCTGCCTTAGTTTCGAAGTTCTGGCAGTCGTGGGGCCCGGTCACCGACGGGGTGGTCTCGCACTTGCCCGTGTCCGGGTTGTAGCGGGCCTTGGTCGTCACTGTGTGGCCTGGGTCCGGGTTGCCCGGATGGGTGCAAGCTGTGGATAGTACAACATGGGGATCAGTAGTGCTTCGGGTGTTCGGTATATGCCAAAAGAAAGATGGAAGTGCGGAGTCGGACCGAACCTGAACCCAAACCGACAACCGGACGAAAGCCGCTATTTTTAATCAAACCGAAAAAAAACGATACCGTAATGGGACATATGATGTTGAACCCGAACCGGAACAAATCCACAATCTCATGTGGCGATTACCGGTTCAGCACAAAACGGTTCGGCGCAATGAAATCTGAGCTGCGCCTGTTTTTGCGCGTGGCGATCGGTGGCGTCAGTGGCGCGGTCTTACCTAAATGAACGTCAAGGATGAAGAGACAAGTCAGGAACATTGTAACGAATGAATCAATGTCACGTCTACGCCCACCTGTACTTAATGTCGGAAAGTGGTTTCGGAGGAGCGAGCTTTACTATGCTAGGAAACCAAAATCTAGTTATTGTGTGTTTGCTTTGCTTGGGCTAGACAATACTCAAACAAGGAAAGGGGCAAGTAACATGGTCACCAAAGTAAAGACAAAAATCGACGTGTTACTCGGGATGCTTATTCTGCTTCTCCAGAGCCGAGATGACTGGAGCGGCAATGTAAAGCCATGGGTGGCGCCTCACATGAAACGCAGGCACCTGAACACCGATGGACCGGAAGATTCCTTGCACCTTATCATGGACTACAAGGCTGCTACGAGCCCTCGAAGCAACGTCGTGTGAGTGTCACGTGATCTCCGAGAAGGGCGTGCCGTCACGACGTGCACAGTGCTGGGGTGGCTCGTGGCATCCGCTGCGCTCCATCAAAAGTTGCAACGCACTAGCTGGACGCTGCTCGGATACAATTTCTTTTTTGTTTTGTCTGTTGCTTTTTTTTAACCATCTTTCGACTGCTTTGCGCGTTATTTTTTTTATCTTCAACCCAGCATCTCGGTCATTCGAAACGGGCAGCCTGACCGTACGCTGCGTGGTGGCTGACTGACCTCGCATGTGAATGCTCTACTTTCCTTCTGTTTCTGAGCGCCAGTTCGGCCCCGAACTTTGCCTAGAGTGTTGTGCGCGCTATAAACGTCAAGATCACCGACCAAAATTAAACATATATTCGTTCTGCTGTCCCCGTTTCCGCAGCGTGGCTTCTGATGACTATTTTTGTAGTTCATTAAAGCAGGTGACGCCCAGTTAAGAGCAGTTTTTACCTTAGCAACTGGGATCTACAGAGTTTGTGTTTAGTTTAGCGGCATGGTTCGTGTGATGGAAGATTATGGTTTAGCGACAAAGCTTAAAATTTAACGATTGTTCAGAGTATTGTCATGAACAGGTACGGAGGGCCTGGTGCGTATTTGTTATGCCATGCAAAGAGGAAGCTCGATTTTCTTTTTTTACAACTGCTGTGCATTAACCGACAGCAGAAAATATAAAACTGATTTTGAGCCAATGGCGATCACAGCGCTCGGTTCCCAGGCCGGACATCAAACTAAAGATTTTCTTTCCACGGAGGCCGTACTATCTTCGAAATGTGGCTGCACTAAAAGTTTGTTGAAGTGAAGAAAATAAAACGATATATATTTTTTCTCGTGCAATCATATCTTGTTATGCGCACCAGGGCCGGTTTTCTCGAAGCGATGGTAAACCCATTTTGGTAAACCACGGTGCCTAGGAAGGAAAAAGTACCTAGGTACTGTAATAAACGGCTGGATATAGAACAACAATAATTATTTTTGATTGGGCAATAAGATGCGTCATCTATCGGTGAAACAAGCCAGTCATTTTGTTTATCCTCTTTTTCCGCTGGTTGTTATCGATCTAGTATGGTATTTTAAGTCAAAATATAGTAATGTTGTACTTGAAGACCAATGTATTTGCTTCAGATGGTACAAAGAAATTTTAGCTACTATGCTAGAGTCTGTCGACGAATATTCGAAAATGTTAGAAACATTTCCTTCAATATGTTTCGCCATAAACAACGCATAGCTTTCCCGTGTGCCTTCCAGTCTGGCAACGCCGGTGCTGTAGTCTCGTTTCTGTTCCTTGCGACGCACGTTTCTGCGATCCGTTTGCCGCTCTTCCGTTTGCCCAACCGATCCTCCGATTAGCCCACCGACCGACTGCGGACTTACTAACAAAGTGATTTGCGGACTTATTTGTACTTTGATAACGGAAACGATTTGTTTATTTCTCGTTTCTGCGACTTCTGCAGATGACATCGGCAAGGTTGATTCGTATACCGCGCTTGTACCTTTCCCATTGGTGGATGCATCGACCGACCGTCCCGGTAAGAACCAGACGCAGCGGCACTGCTTCAGCGTAAAACTTGTGGGGATTTAAAAGGAAGAGAATAAAGATGGCTCGTGAGGTGGGTGAAGCTAGCGCGCGCTCAGGACGAGCGCGGGTTGGAACGGGTGTGGACACCAGCGAAACGGTTGTCTGTTCTTGAGTCTCCACAAGCTAAGATTCTCGTCACCGTTGGGCTGCTGGCCACTGGGTACGTGGAGAAACCTCGATGCTGTCGGCATGCTGTCGGCGCACTGCGAACAAAAAACCGTACAATGTCCCAGCTGTTCACCCGGAACAAAGACTTTATCGAGGATAACCCCCTTTCTCCGCAAAGTAATCGCTGCTCATGAGTTAGCGTGCATAGTGTAACAAATTAAACGTGTTAGTATAAATATATACCAACACTTGTTCGCAAAACATTTTTTTACTCACCATAAAAACACTTGCAAGGCTTATGTACCGTCATATGTCTTGGATCCCGGACTGCTGAAGAGTGATGCGTTCGCGGAATGCTGCCGTCGGTTAGTTTAGTAGTCCCTCTGAACTACCGCTTTGCTTGACGTGCTAATAGGTTGATTTTGCGTCATTAATATAACAGCCGGATCGAAATGAATGTTCAGCAGAACCAAGCAGAACTATTAGCCCTCATTAGGCGACGTCGCGGCCATTTTGCTTGCAGGTACTGCTCCTCCCTCGGCGCCCCTGCTCTCCCAGTCACGTGACCTAGAATTCCCCCTTCTAGGGACAATAGTTAACTTTAACCCACGGTTCACGTTCAAGAAAACGGGCCCAGGTGGTAATTGTGAAGTGTGTATGTTCAGACAGACGGACATTAGCCAGCCTTAATGAGCGTCTAGTGTTCCAGCTATTGAACAGAAATTTTTTGCCAGGGCAGTAGGACTACTAGCATGGGCTCTTTAATGCGCATAGCGACGCTGTTCATTCAGAACGAAACGAGCAATGGTGAGAATTAAACCCATGAAACCTTTATTTAATCCCTACTCCATCCATGCAGCAGTCACAAAGTTGTTTAAATGTCAGTTTACAAGAACGACGCGATATAAAAACAAATATTTTTCGACACAAGCTGCTACTATTAGGTTTTTCCATTCAAAAGTCAGCGAACCCTGCCCTCTCAAAAAGCAAAAAATAACAAAAAATATTGCGATTCTTTTCATAGTTTTCACGTGACGTCATTGCACCATGCTGGTGGTCCGTGCATGTAGTTCTTTACAGAAAAAATGAGTTCTGTGGCGCAAAACGTATGCTGGAAAAAGTAAACGCTCAGCAGCAGACCACCACAATGGCGGCTGTCGGGCCGACAGTGTAAGCTCTGTATCGATAGGCCCATCAGACTCTGTCAATGTGTTGACAAAACCGGAGGAACTTTCGCACAGATTCATCAGCTGTATTTGGCGGGTAACCACAATTTGGTGACAAACTTTGCAGAATAAAATTTTTCGGAGTTCAGCGCCTTTTTCGAGAAGCGCTTAGTCAGCTATCCAGATCTGCTGATAAATGCACTGCACCAATAAAAGACGCACAAATAAACCGGTGTTTTGTAATCGCTCAAGTGAATCTACAGACCAAAGATAATGAGTTTTGTTTTTTACAGGAAATTTTAGTTTGAGACATACCTGTCCCCTTTACTTATAAATATATTTCAGGGTGGGATCAGTATCCCTTTATCCTAAGACGAATGGTGAGAAGAAGAGTTGCCTCCTGGTAAGCCGGAATACTTTTCCAAGTGATAATTCAAATATAGAACCACCCTGCTTTTTCTAAGCAAGCAGAATTACTGCACTGTACCATAAAAGCGGTCGAAGAATAATGGAGAGATTCACGTACCTTGGGGATAGGCACAGGCGTGCTGAGAACTGGCACGTTTAGAGCCTGAAATCGAGATAGAAAAGTGGACCATTGGGTTATTTTCTTTTTTGTTACTAATCACCGAACTCAGAATACAAATGTGTACTGCGCACCTGGTACGCTACGTGTCCATCGTCGCCAATTTTCAACGAAAAGAGGCGATTAGGACGCCATGCCATCAAAGTTTCTAAATGAAAGGCGAACTTTGTGTTTTCTACACGTAAAAACCTTTATTAGGAAGTTTTTGTGAGTCGTTTTGACACAACTGGTTGGTCCTCAAACGCATCGCTGGCGCTACTGCCTATGCGCGCATGAGTCGTTCGGGTATTCAGGAGGCTCTTCTCGTTCGTCTCTCCCACTGCAACTCCTGGAGTCGTCACCGCAACGCAGCCAACACCGTTGACAACTCGGGGAAAACGCAAGATGGCGGTCGGCTCCGCCGGCCGAGCCGATGGGCAAAGCCGAGCTTTAGGCTTATTATAGCGAGAGATGATTTGCTATCCTGCTTTTTTTGCTACGTCTGAGATGTCTAACCAAATGATTTCTAAGCCTACTCACAATTGTAAGCGATCGCGAATGCTGTAAAATACGCGTGTGATAAAATATTCGTGGTCCGGACTAACGTGCTGCCGTGGAGCCCGCGAACAGGTGAAGCTTTACAGTACACGACGTAACCGATCGTTGAAGTTCAAGAGTACACACTCCGAAAAATGCCTGCGCGTCTACTTACCCAATCTCTGCGAATCAACGAAAGCAGCTGAGCGAATGATAAGGCGGAACATTCGTTTAGACCTAAAAATGAAGTGCTGTGACACTGTCTGCGCTGTGACACTGTGCAATGCAAAGCGTCATGCTTGCATTGCGTAATACCACAGCGCAGTCTTGATTTCGAGGTCTAAACAGATCTTCCGCCTCATCATTTGCAGAGCTGATTTCGTGAATTGCAGAGACTGGCTCAGTAGTAGGAAACATGTACCAGTTTGGCCAACTTGTAAACAAACGCCCAGGAGGGTGGGGTCTAACCCGATCCGACCAATCACAGCGCAGGAGGGCGGAGCCAAACCCAATCCAACCAATCACAGCGCAGTAGGGCGGGGCCCTTTCCTCTCTCCCATCCCAGTGACCAATGACAGGCCGCGGGCATCGATGGCCCCGCCCACAGGGCATTATCCAGTGACCAATAATAGACACCATCTAGCATTATCCAGCGTCACGTGTCAGGCGCGTGCCAGAAGCGTGCCATGACGTCTCAGACCTCAAACCGCAAACCTCAGACCTCAAACCGCAAACCACAAGTCGTGGTCAACACCTGGTCAACAATCATGTGATGTCACACAGGGTCCGAGCTTCGTCCGACAGATGGCGCTCACGTGATAGGACTTCCGTCCGACAGATGGCGCTATTCGCGTCTCCAGCTCGCCGCTCGCCCTCCCGCGGCGGAAACGGGAAGCGCTCTAGTGAGGGTCCCCCGATTCTCCTGCTAAGCGGGCATGGCGGAACTGCTCGCGATCATGGCTCGCAAAATGTCGTTTCCGAATGCAAACAACACTCTTCAGTGTCCCAACGTAGTGCTGCAGCCGGTGTGGGATTGTACCTTACTGGAGAGTTTTAGTATTGCGTATCGAAGCAAACGCAAGCGGTGTGCGTTAGCGCTAGAGTTGCGTGCCCCACGTTGTGCGTGCGCCTCATCGCCATGCGCCATCCAAAACCGCAATTTTGGGCTCCGCGCACGCACAGTGTGGAACACGCAAAGCTAACGCAAACACACAGGGCTTGAGTTCGCTCGTATACGCAATACTAAAACTCACTACTGTTTCACCGGCTTCCAACGCCAACGAAACGTGCTGCAGTGAGCAGACGTGCAAGCAGGTAGGCGTTCCTTCGAACTGGAAAGGCTGAGATTGGCAAAACGACGGCGAGCAAATACAAAAGAAAATAAATGTTATAAAAAAACTAGTAATTAAAAAAAAGTTTTTTTTTTTTTTTTTACTTTTGGGCATTTGGTCTGGAAGTATATTGGCGGCGACTTTGGACGTTTCGCCGATTGTCGAAAGTCGCGACTTTGATAGCACAATATACTTTACCCACAATTAATATAATTTTATATGGATTTCTCACATTAGCTAGAATGTTTTCATTGATTTTAGACTATTTTTATTTTATTTGTAATTAAAAATGCTGCAATTGGCACCAGTCATGATAATTAGCACACTTTTAATTGTCATATTTCTTCGCGCATTTAAAATTAGATCATAAGCAACAAATTATATTAGAGCTTGAAAAATTACTTATTCAAATATGTGAATTTTAATATTATTATTAATACAAATCGCGGCAATATATGCCTCCAATTAACGCCAAGATCACGAGAATACGCTATTTAACCATAATAGTCTTTCCAGAAAGGTATAATTTTGTTTTCTTTTTAGCATATGAAAAACTCTGACATCGTTATCAAGATAGACAAACAGTCAAACACTGGATGTAATATGAAGCCCTACGCGTCACGCGGTGCTATAAAAACACACACACACACTTCAGCTGTCTGACTCGGATCCCGTCTTTGGGTTGTTGCAGTGAGAGCAGCGTTTATTAATTTATGCGTTTCGTGGACATATTGTAAAAATTTGAATTATTCTCTTATTCTTGTGCTGGAAATAATGTTAAACCAATTAATCATCTAAACAACCAAAAAACCATTAAAAGGCCCGCAGTTCATTATTTCCCATGACAATTATCTGAGCGAGAAAAAGGCAGCGAGAACGCACAAATATCAGCACTGATTTTTTCAACAACTACAAATATCAGCCTGGATCGAACATGTATGTCACAAAATAAAGTTTCCGCGAACAACTTTTCTAAGTAAATAATTACGATGTGAGACACATCTTGAGTCATGAAAGAATCGGAAATTAAGACCTATATCGAGAAATTAAATCCAAAATAGAGGTAAGTTTCGGTTTCGCTCCAGAATTAAAACGCGCATCCTTCCGTAAATAATACTCTAAACATCGTTCTTGTTTTCAGGTTAAAGAGGTGACCTGCGCTCATAACACCCTAGCTTCCTCGTATTACCAGAAATAATTTATGTCGCTCAGTGAAGCCAGCACACTAGACAGGCTCAACAGCGGCACGCATCTCTGACCCTCACTAAACCCGCCATCTTGGAAAATGAGTGGCGCCACCTATAGTTAGTTGGAGTCGCGAATAGGACTTGAATTGCGTGTGATGGGGGTTCGAGCTGCGTCCGACAGATGGCGCTCACGTGATGTCGCACAGGGTTTGTGCTGCATCCGAGGAGGGCGCTGCGCTGCGGTCACATGACGCAGCACAGCGCCACGTGTCACGTGACCGTCACGTGACATTATTTGAATCGCTGGGCGGTAAATGCCCATTTTATTCGATTAAAAAAGGCTCTGCGGGCGACGGGGACTCGACCTCTCCACCTTGGGTACAGCAGCCCGACGCTCTATCCCCTGAGCTACGAGCACAATGCTTCCCGGACCGCTTAACTTGTGTTAGTTGTTCGTGTGTGTGTGCAATTCATGATAACAACCACGTGATGTCGCACAGGGTTCGAGCTGCGTACGACAGATGGCGCTCACGTGATGTCGCACAGGGTTTGTGTTGCATCCGAGGGAGGGCGCTGCGCTCCGGTCACATGATGGTCACGTGATTTGAATCGCTGCGCGGTAAATGCATTTTTTCGATTAAAAAGGCTGCGCGGGCGACTGGGACTCGACCTGTCGACCTTGGGTACAGACCGCTTAACTTGTGTTAGTTGTTCGGGTGTGTGCAATTCATGATAACAACCACGTGATGTCGCAGAGGGTTCGAGCTGCGTACGACAGATGGCGCTCAGCTGATGTCGCACAGGGTTCGAGCTGCGTACGACAGATGGCGCTCAGCTGATGTCGCACAGGGTTCGAGCTGTGTCCGAAAGAGGGCGCTCACGTGATGTCACATAGGCTTTGTGCTGCATCCAACAGAGGGCGCTGAGCTCCGGTCACATGATGGTCACGGTTTTGAATTTGAATCGCTGCGTGGTAAATGCATTTTTATCGCTAAAAAAGGCTCCGCCGCAGGTCATGTGACCGTGGTTGTGTGACGTTGCTCGTCTTACTATCACGTGATTTCGCGCGCGCGATTCAAACGGTGTTCGCGGACTCGTAGCCTCGTGGTGCCCCCTTAGCATTTGGGGTCTTCGACCCGCTGATAATCGGCGTCACGTGACAGTCCCAAATAGCAGCAGCTGGGTCCCGCTAAAGTGAGATTGAGGTGAATGTAAAATTTTGAAGCTCGCGGACCGTGATTGATGTTGGTCCTGCGTAAAGTTTTAAAGCGACCCTGTTAAGATTTGGGGCCAGCTCGCAAAAACTTTGCAAAGCCCCAGCGAATTTTGGGAATAGACGCCATATAGTGTTCAGACTTTGAAGTGGTCCTCATTCAAATTGGGTGCCATCTGGTGGTAAAAGCTTCGACTCGCTATAAACTTTGGAAGTCATGTGACGGTCCAATTAGCTTCAGCCGCAAAATTTGGGGGTGAGGTGACGGTTAAACTTTGAAGCTGGCGGACCGTGTTACATCTTGGTCCAGCGTAAATCTTTGAAGTGGACCTGCTAAACGGTGGGGCAAAGTCTCGGAAACTCACAGACCGCGCTGGGCCCAGTGAATTGGTTTTTTTCTAATAGACACCATCTAGCGTTAGAACTTTGAAGTGCTAATCGCCAAATAATTGCTGACATCTGGTGGTAAAAGCTTCGACCCGCTAAATTCGGCCGTCATCTGAAGATTCCCTTAGCACCAGCTGGATACCGCTAAATTTTGGCTGGGTTAAAAGTTTGAAGTTCACAGGCCGTGCTATACATCTTGACACAGCGTAAAGCATTCAAGTTACCCTGCCGTGCGCTTACCGCACATGGTAAGCTGTACATACCTTATTTTGAGGGGTGGCGCGCACCTGAATCTCTTAGCTGACGTGAAGCATTATCACGCGACATCTCTCGATAATGTTAGCGCCAGCTTGGTAGATGGCGTCAACTCTCGCGCTCACGTCATCTCTCGTTAATTTTAGCGTCATCTGCAGCTGCTGAACGGAGCGTGTTGTGGGAAATGGATCGGAGCGTGGTCGCATTCATACGCGCTAAAGACGAGACAGATATGATGTTTCATGTTTTTTATTATCATTCGCTCTAAAAACACGCACACTTATAGATACAGATACGGCTTTTAAAATCACTCTACGCGACAGGTGAAACCACTGGAAACACTTTACACAAAAATGTACAACACAAGCAGTATCAAGACACATCCGAGGCAAAAAAAAAAGTTGTTGAATAACAAAGCAACGCGCGCGATACAAGTCAAAAATATATTTACAAGGTCAGGGTGTGAGACGAGAAGAGAGATAGACTCCGGCTTCCGTACACTGGCGGATTATATAAAAATGTACACAAGAAGTTTTCAACACACACCGCGGTGGGAAACGCGAGCAACTGCGTCACAGTCCAAAATATTTACATGGCGTGTGGTGAGGAGGCAGATCGCTCTTGTGTCTAAACGGGAAACGTCGTAATCCCGTCGCTGCAAATGTATCGCTTGTTGTCGAACGGATTCAGAGCAATCTTTTCGACCGCGATGCTTTTGTTCTCGTTAAGTTTTCGAGCAATCAAATACTGCGTCACTCTGTGCAAAGTTTTCGTCTCTAGAGCGTGCTTGTACAGCTCGTAGGTGAACTTGCGAGACTCAGATTTCTTTACACCCTTGGCTCTTACGCAACATGTGTTGCTGCTTGTTTTGAAGCAGTATAGCTTTGGTTTTAAGCAACAAAAAGCCACTAAGTGAGTAGTGGGATATTCATTTTTTTTAACACACCGAGCCTCATTCTGTTTTCGATTGAAATGTTTACAAGGTCAAGGTGTGAGATGAGAAGAGAGATAGGATCCGGCTTCCGTACACTGGCGGATTATACAAAAATGTACGCAAGAAGTTTCAAGACACACCGGGGAGGAAACGCGAGCAATTGCGCTACAGTCCAAAATATTTACGAGGCGTGTGATGAGGAGGCAGATGACTCGCTTCCGAAAATGCTCTTTTGTGAGGCGCAGTTTTGTGGGGGATCCGCTCCAGCCTGGACCGACAGATGGCACACCGAAAACTGTAAAGAAAAAACAATAGGACGATCAAGTTGATCAGCTTTTCTAGCCCTCCGAACGCGTTGGATCGATAAACGCAATGATCTCCTCCAAAAACCGAGGGTTTCTTTGCCGAAAACACTCGATGAAGTGAGAATGTATAATATCAAAGGCTCGCTGTCCTTCCTCTGCCATCTTTAAAACGACGGGATAGTTATCGGGCTGCGTTTGGGGTAGTGCGACAGCGAGTCAGTTTTGCCCGGCTTCTTGTCCCTGCACATTGAGAGATGGTCAGATAGGGGTTTTTTTGCCTCTGAAACCCGGTTAGACACCTCTTACAACGAAAGCGTAGGCTTTTGGTATTTGAAAAAAGCCTCGCAAAGTTTGTAATGCCCAGAAAAATGGTTCTCAACAAGGAGAAGATCGACATGCTGGTCCAACTAGCGTCATCAACTACCTTCAGGGGGTAGACAAAGTTTTTCTCGCTGTCGTAACCAAACACGTTCACTGAGACACAATTTTTACGCTCAAAGGCCCCGCGGTAAGGTTACAGGGAACGTTTTCGGAAACAGACACTTGCACATATGTTCACGATACGAGGATGCTCTTCCTCTGTAAGCCCCGTTTGCAGGATGCAAAACGGCGAGCACCGCAAACACAAAGCACATGTCCCGTTCAGATTGGTGAAGACGCTCACTGACGAGGCCTTGCTTTGAGACAAGTTGCTTCGGCAGAGAAAAATGTCCGCAACCAACGGTCGGAGGAAGGAATCGTCCCAAACTAAGAGTACAAACTTTGATCCCGACAAGAAAGAATCCCGAGCCTTGTTCCTGATTATGCTCCAACCGAGCAGCTATTTCAGTGCAAACTCGCTGAATCGAACTACCGTGATATTACCGTCCACAAATGCGGTTTAAACCTGACTATGAAAAAAGTACACAGTCACATCAATGTCGTCGTCAGGAAGGAGACGTCCAAGTTCAACGGTGAGTGTCACAAAAAAAAAAAAACGCAGCGGCAGACCAAAATATCTGAGCACGTTTGACATATGCTCTGCATGATGTCTAAAAAAGGTGGCCACGTCGTACGCCTCTGTGTCTCTTTCGTGTAACTCGTGAATGAGCCACACAATTACGAAGAGCGCACACTCTTCGCGCAAAACGGAATGCATGTCGAGGGAGTCACATTGTGAACCAAGGCTAAGAGAACTTGAAGCGAGTCTGCACTGGAATAATGCTGTCGGGCGTCGGGAGAGCACAGGTGACAGGTAACCATGATGGGGATGAGATGGCTAGACGATATTCGTAGATATCCGACGATTAGGTGACGCTGTTGTGACCGTTCTGTTTTGTGCTGTTCTGTGGTATTTGTCGCGTACCGTGAGCGGACCTTAGACAACCTATGAGACGAGCCTGGAGACAAACGTGCGTTCTTTTTAATATATGGCGTCTCTCCAAACTGCTCGTGTCCCGTGACTGTCCTCGTTCTCTTCTTTCATAGTCACTGGACACGACACCTTCCCTTCTGTGCTCTATTGTCCATAACGTTCCGGTGGTTTAGAAACCCTTCCGCTTCTGGTAACCAACGCGTTGTTGCTTGCAAATGAAGCTGGTGGTCCCTTGTCAGTGACCACGCTCGGTGTCATGTCTTGTGGTGCAGGTTGTAGATGTCTGGTTGTACGGCGTCGCGCCCCGTCATCAGTCTGTATTATGTACGACCGTGGTTCGCTAGCTTGTTGTAACACAACGCCTTGGTGAGCAGCGCCCGCATGCATCCAGACTGCTGATCTAGGTGTCAGTTCGGCTCTGGGTCTCGCCCTATGGCGCTTGTTGTAGTGTCTCGCTTCTTTGGCCTTCACAACCTTGTGACGCTGCCTGTAGCGAGCAGTGTACTTCCAGTTGGGCGTCAGAAGTCGCGGTGATGAAGGAACCGTAGACCTCAGTCTTCTCCCCATCAAAAGTTCCGCTGGCGAATAGCCCTCCTTCCCCGGGGTAGTCCTGTGAGCCAGAAGAGCTTGTGCAGGGTCTTTTGACTTCCTCAGCAAGTTCTTTGCGGTTTGCACTGCTCTCTCCGCCTCGCCATTGCTTTGAGGGTAGTAGGGACTGGACGTCACGTGTCGCACTACCCACTCGTGAGTGAACCTCTTGAATTCGCTCGATGTGAACTGGGGTCCACCATCAGAGCGAATCACCTCCGGGATTCCGAATCGCGCGAATATTTCGCTAAGTGCTCTGATGACGTCTTTTGATGTCGTCTTGTGAATCTGCTTAAGCTCAAAGAACTTGGAAAAATAATCAATAACTACCAAGTAGTTTTTTCCGTCCAACAGGAAGAGATCCATGCCGATTTCTTGCCAGGGACGTTCAGGCAGAGGTGTCTGAAGTATGGGCTCTGTACCTGGTCGGCGGAACTTCTGGCAGGTGGGGCACAGGTTGACGTAGTCGTGCATCTGCTGACTGATGCCTGGCCACCAAACGGAGTCCCTTGCCCTGGCTCGACATCTTACGATGCCCTGGTGTCCGCTGTGCAGGCGTTCGAGAATGTCTTGTCGTAGTACCGGTGGAATGACGAGTCGGTTGTTCCTCATTAGCAGCCCTTGAACAGTGGTGAGTTCCGATGCTACGCTCCCGTACTTCCTGGCTTCTGGTGGTAACATTGTGAGCGCAGGCCATTGGCTTTGACAGTAAAGCATGATACGTGCCGTGGTCGCATCCTTACTCAATTCGGACCTGAGTTTGTCGATTAATTCAGATGACGCGGGCAGGAGCTCGAGTGCTAAAAGTTCGTACTCTTTTACGTATGTCTCCTCCTTGTCTGCCTGACTTGCTTGAGATGCTTGGAGTTTCCGCGATAGTACATCGGCGGTGTGCATCTCCTTTCCTGGTGTGTGCGATATCGTGAAGTCGTACTCCAGGATCCTCATCCGCAAGCGCTGCAGACGTGGCGTCATTTCGTCTAGTCGTTTTGTTGAAAATAGTGGCACCAGCGGCTTGTGGTCCGTTTCAACATGGAACCTCAGTCCTATTAAATACATTCGGAAGTGTTCGCACGCCCATGTGACAGCGAGCGCTTCCTTTTCCACTTGAGCGTACTTTTGCTCTGCTTCCGTCATGGATCGAGAAGCGTAAGCCACTGGAAGTCTGTTGCCATCTTGGCCTTCTTGTAGCAGTACGGATCCAAGTCCGTATGATGATGCATCTGATGAAAGAGTGAGGTGCGCTTGAGGGTTGTAGTAAGCGAGGACTGGAGTCGAACAGAGTTCTGTTTTGATTTGCTGAAAGGCAGTCTCTTGTGGTTCGCCCCAGTACCAACTTGCATCGCTGTGTAGCAAGTCCCTCAGCGGCCTTGTCTTTTGTGCCATCATAGGAAGGAATTTCGCCAAGTGGTTGACCATTCCTAGAAATGATCGCAGCTCCTTCAGGTTCTCGGGTGCTGGCATTTTGATGACAGCTGATGTCTTATCTGGGTCAGCAGCAATGCCTGTGCTGTCCAGGATGTGCCCCAAGAACTTTACTTTGTTCTTTGTGAACTCGCATTTGTTCTTGTTCAGGGTGACTCCTGCATTCTGTAGACGTCGAAGCACCTCCTTGAGGTTCGTGTCATGTTCTTGCCTGCTATGCCCGAACACCAGTATGTCGTCCATGTGACACACCTGACCTGGTATGCCTTCGAGAATTCGGAGCATCTCTTTTGAAAAAATTCAGGTGCCGTGGAAATACCAAACGGCAGACGTTGGAACTGGAAGCGTCCTACGGGCGTGATGAAAGTTGTCAGTTCCCTGGATTCTGGTGCCAAGGGAACCTGCCAGTATCCCGCGTTTGCATCCAGTTTGCTGAATACACGTGCTCCAGCTAGCTTCGCCAAGTTCTCTTCAACTGTGGGCATGATGACGCGTTCCCGGACAATCTGGTTGTTGAGTTCTGCGTAGTCAACACAGATCCTCAGGCTGTCGTCTTTTTCTTTGCGACTACCATTGGCGCGCACCATTCCGTTGCGTGCTCTACTTTCTGGATCACTCCCATGTCCAGCATTCGCTCTATTTCCTTGCGAACTTTTGGCAGGATCGGGATGGGCACGCGTCGAGGATATGTTATCGCAAAGGGCTTGGCATCTGGATGAAGTGCGATTTTGTATTCCGTCTTCATTGTTCCCAGGCGACCCTCGAGAAGCGACTCGTATTCCTCCGGACAGTGGCTGCCGGTGCTGACCTCGTGCAGTGTAGGAAGCACGTTGAGGGCTTGAATCGCTGGGCGCCCCAATAACGCGCATTGGAGACCTTCAGCAACGAATATTTTCTGCTGGGTCATCTTGTTGTTCCACTGGATGGTCGAGATGAACTGCCCAAGGGTAGAGAGGTGCGATCTTCCGGCTGTGAGGAGTCTCTCGTTGGCGACCGTAAGGGTACCCATGGCGCGCTCATCGTATTCCGTGGCCGGAATCACCGTTACGTCCGCACCGGTGTCGACCTTGAAAGTCAGTGTATTTTGTCCCACTCTGGCTCTTATTGTCCATGGTTGGCCGTTCGTTGAGTGGAGCACCTGTCCCACGAAGAGCTCGTCCACGACGGACTTCTTTTGCCTCCCATGATTGCTTGAGCGTACGTGTGTTGGACGGTCTCTGGTCATGCAAACCGCTTGGAAATGGCCGGTTTTCTTACAACCGTTGCATTTCTTCCCATTTGCGGGACATTGCGCCTTGTTGTGCCTCGATGCGCCGCCGCACCATCTGCAGGACCACGATGTTTCATACGCAGTCTGTTGCTTTGAATGCTCGCGGTGTGCTGGGCTATCACGGGCACTTCGATTGCGAACTTCGTCCACGTCGGTACGCGCTGCCTCGTGACCACGGAGCTCGTGTTGTTGGCGTTTGACTGTTTCGGAGTTGCGAGCTGCTGCAATCGCTCCTTGTAGCGTGAGTTTTGCGTCGAGCTGGAGCTTTTCACTTAATTTCTTGTCTAAGAGACCTACGACTAGCCGGTCCCTGATCAGGTCTTCCCTGAGGCTTCCGTAGTCGCAGGTGTCTGCCATCTTGTGCAAGTCGGTAATAAAAGTCTCCGCTGTCTCGTGAGCCTCTTGTTTCCTCATGTTGAACCTTGCTCTCTCAAAGATGACGTTCGTATGAGGAATAAAATGCGCTTCGAACTTGTCTTTCACTGTTGTGTAGACGTTTAGTTCGTCTGTAGACAACTTCAGTGAGAACAGCACGTCTTCGGCCTCTCGTCCCATTGCGTAGAGAAATGTGTTTACCTGGGTTATTTGGTCTCGTAGATGTAGCCCAGATATGATGCGATAGCGCTCCCATCGTGCTATCCACCTTCTCCAGTCGTTTGGGTCCCTGAAGTCGAGCTTCTCAGGAAGTTCCACGGCAAACGGGTTGAAGAACGGAGTCCCTCCCGGTGGTGCCGTGCTGACCGTGCCATCTCCAGCTTGAGAAGGCCCAGACTGGTTCTGTGCCATCGGAAACCAACCGCAGGCGTCTTCGAGGTCGCGTGGTTGATCACTCAAAAGCTGCCACCATGTCGCGTACCGTGAGCGGACCTTAGACAACCTATGAGACGAGCCTGGAGACAAACGTGCGTTCTTTTTAATATATGGCGTCTCTCCAAACTGCTCGTGTCCCGTGACTGTCCTCGTTCTCTTCTTTCATAGTCACTGGACACGACAGTATTTCTGTGGCGGACGACTGTTCTGCTGCAGGCTGCTCTCCTGATTCACAGGTCACGGTAGTTTTATCCGCCAGAAGTTGGGTCGCCGCGACGATAAGGACACTCGCTTCAACTTTCTTCCAGGACATCTACACTCTAAAAAGGGTTTGTGCGTCTACTTTCACGCACACAACACTTGGAGAGCCAATCACCGCAACTTACGGAGGCAGCTCAGCGAATGACAACGCCGAAACATATGTTTAGACCAGAAAACGCAGTCTGAGTCGTGACATTAAGCGTGGCGCGAAGCACATTCCCTCGCGGCGGGAGACTCGCGCGGCTTTTGCTTCACGATAAATGCTCACACGCGTCGCAAAAGTGCGGTTTATAGCGACGCCCGAACGTATACCCAAATCAAAATGTTTACCCAACGAAGGATAACCGATAAAAAGAAAAGCGGATGCTCCCCACCTCTCGAGCTACCAAATGCTGAAACAAAATGTCTTATTAGCAAGGAAAACGCGAGGCTTTTAGTCTGCTCACCTTGTATCGCGAAGATCAGGAGAAAAACGATGCGTGACTCGGGTAGTTCGAGTGCGACAAGCTGGAGTACGCCCAGGGAGTCATAGGCCGTGCAATCACAGTAAACGATGAAGTCGCAATGTTTGTTAGCCCGCGGTTTTTAACTAGTCCAAACATGTCTCAGGCTTGTTCCTGTTAGGTACGTACTTGTATCGCGCGGTCAGCTCCGAGCTTGGGGAGCATCCGCTTTTTCTTTTTATCGGTTATCCTTCGTTGGGTAAACATTTTGATTTGGGTATACGTTCGGGCGTCGCTATAAACCGCACTTTTGCGACGCGTGTGAGCATTTATCGTGAAGCAAAAGCCGCGCGAGTCTCCCGCCGCGAGGGAATGTGCTTCGCGCCACGCTTAATGTCACGACTCAGACTGCGTTTTCTGGTCTAAACATATGTTTCGGCGTTGTCATTCGCTGAGCTGCCTCCGTAAGTTGCGGTGATTGGCTCTCCAAGTGTTGTGTGCGTGAAAGTAGACGCACAAACCCTTTTAGAGTGTAGATGTCCTGGAAGAAAGTTGAAGCGAGTGTCCTTATCGTCGCGGCGACCCAACTTCTGGCGGATAAAACTACCGTGAACTGTGAATCAGGAGAGCAGCCTGCAGCAGAACAGTCGTCCGCCACAGAAATACCACAGAACAGCACAAAACAGAACGGTCACAACAGCGTCACCTAATCGTCGGATATCTACGAATATCGTCTAGCCATCTCATCCCCATCATGGTTACCTGTCACCTGTGCTCTCCCGACGCCCGACAGCATTATTCCAGTGCAGACTCGCTTCAAGTTCTCTTAGCCTTGGTTCACAATGTGACTCCCTCGCCATGCATTCCGTTTTGCGCGAAGAGTGTGCGCTCTTCGTAATTATGTGGCTCATTCACGAGTTACACGAAAGAGACACAGAGGCGTACGACGTGGCCACCTTTTTTAGACATCATGCAGAGCATATGTCAAACGTGCTCAGATATTTTGGTCTGCCGCTGCGTTTTCTTTTTGTGACTCTCACCGTCGAGCTCGGACGTCTCCTTCCTGACGACGACATTGATGTGACTGTGTACTTTTTTCATAGTCAGGTTTAAACCGCATTTGTGGACGGTAATATCACGGTAGTTCGATTCAGCGAGTTTGCACTGAAATAGCTGCTCGGTTGGAGCATAATCAGGAACAAGGCTCGGGATTCTTTCTTGTCGGGATCAAAGTTTGTACTCTTAGTTTGGGACGATTCCTTCCTCCGACCGTTGGTTGCGGACATTTTTCTCTGCCGAAGCAACTTGTCTCAAAGCAAGGCCTCGTCAGTGAGCGTCTTCACCAATCTGAACGGGACATGTGCTTTGTGTTTGCGGTGCTCGCCGTTTTGCATCCTGCAAACGGGGCTTACAGAGGAAGAGCATCCTCGTATCGTGAACATATGTGCAAGTGTCTGTTTCCGAAAACGTTCCCTGTAACCTTACCGCGGGGCCTTTGAGCGTAAAAATTGTGTCTCAGTGAACGTGTTTGGTTACGACAGCGAGAAAAACTTTGTCTACCCCCTGAAGGTAGTTGATGACGCTAGTTGGACCAGCATGTCGATCTTCTCCTTGTTGAGAACCATTTTGTGGGCATTACAAACTTTGCGAGGCTTTTTTCAAATACCAAAAGCCTACGCTTTCGTTGTAAGAGGTGTCTAACCGGGTTTCAGAGGCAAAAAACCCTATCTGACCATCTCTCAATGTGCAGGGACAAGAAGCCGGGCAAAACTGACTCGCTGTCGCACTACCCCAAACGCAGCCCGATAACTATCCCGTCGTTTTAAAGATGGCAGAGGAAGGACAGCGAGCCTTTGATATTGTACATTCTCACTTCATCGAGTGTTTTCGGCAAAGAAACCCTCGGTCTTTGGAGGAGATCATTGCGTTTATCGATCCAACGCGTTCGGAGGGTAGAAAAGCTGATCAACTTGATCGTCCTATTGTCTTTTCTTTACAGTTTTCGGTGTGCCATCTGTCGGTCCAGGCTGGAGCGGATCCCCCACAAAACTGCGCCTCACAAAAGAGCATTTTCGGAAGCGAGTCATCTGCCTCCTCATCACACGCCTCGTAAATATTTTGGACTGTAGCGCAATTGCTCGCGTTTCCTCACCGGTGTGTCTTGAAACTTCTTGCGTACATTTTTGTATAATCCGCCAGTGTACGGAAGCCGGATCCTATCTCTCTTCTCATCTCACACCTTGACCTTGTAAACATTTCAATCGAAAACAGAATGAGGCTCGGTGTGTTAAAAAAATGAATATCCCACTACTCACTTAGTGGCTTTTTGTTGCTTAAAACCAAAGCTATACTGCTTCAAAACAAGCAGCAACACATGTTGCGTAAGAGCCAAGGGAGTAAAGAAATCTGAGTCTCGCAAGTTCACCTACGAGCTGTACAAGCACGCTCTAGAGACGAAAACTTTGCACAGAGTGACGCAGCATTTGATTGCTCGAAAACTTAACGAGAACAAAAGCATCGCGGTCGAAAAGATTGCTCTGAATCCGTTCGACAACAAGCGATACATTTGCAGCGACGGGATTACGACGTTTCCCGTTGGCTCAAGAGCATTTCAGGAAGCGAGCGATCTGCCTCCTCACCACACGCCATCGTAAATATTTTGGACTGTGACGCAGTTGCTCGCGTTTCCCACCGCGGTGTGTGTTGAAAACTTCTTGTGTACATTTTTGTATAATCCGCCAGTGTACGGAAGCCGGAGTCCTATCTCTCTTCTCATCTCACACCCTGACCTTGTAAATATATTTTTGGCTTGTATCGCGCGCGTTGCTTTGTTATTCAACAACTTTTTTTTTGGCCTCGGATGTGTCTTGATATTGCTTGTGTTGTACATTTTTGTGTAAAGTGTTTCCAATGGTTTCACGTGTCGCGTAGAGTGATTTTAAAAGCCGTATCTGTATCTATAAGTGTGCGTGTTTTTAGAGCGAATGATAATAAAAAACATGAAACATCATATCTGTCTCGTCTTTAGCGCGTATTGAATGCGAGCACGCTCCGATCCATTTCCCACAACACGCTCCGTTCAGCAGCTGCAGATGACGCTAAAATTAGCGAGAGATGACGTGAGCGTGGTAGAGTTGTCGACATCTACCAAGCTGTCGCTAACATTATCGAGAGATGTCGCGTGATAATGGTAATCACGCCAGCTAAGAGATTCAGGTGCGCGCCACCCCTCAAAATTAGGTATATACAGCTTACCATGTGCGGGAAGCGCACGGCAGGGTAACTTCAATGCTTTACGCTGGGCCAAGATGTATAGCACGGCCTGTGAACTTCAAACTTTTACCCCAGCCAAAACTTTAGCGGTATCCAGCTGCATGCTAGGGGAACCTTCAGATGACCCACAAATTTAGCTGGGTTGAAGCTTTTACCACCAGATGTCAGCAATTTTTGGGCGATTAGCACTTCAAAGTTCTAACGCTAGATGGTGTCTATTACAAAAACAATTCACTGGGTCCAGCGCGGTCTGTAAGTTTCGAGACTTTGCCCCACCGTTTAGCAGGTCCACTTCAAAGACTTTACGCTGGACCAAGATTTAACACGGTCCGCCAGCTTCAAAGTTTAACCGTCACCTCACCCCCAATTTTGCGGCTGATGCTAATTGGACAGTCACATGATTTCCAAAGTTTATAGCGAGTCGAAGCGTCTACCACCAGATGGCACCCAATTTGAATGAGGACCACTTCACAGTCTGAACACTAGATGGCGCCTATTCCCGAAATTCGCTGGGTCTTTGCAAAGTCTTTGCGAGCTGGCCCCAAATTTTAACAGGGTCGCTTTAAAACTTTACGCAGGATCAACATCAATCACGGTCCGCGAGCTTCAAAATTTTACAGTCACCTCAATCTCACTTTAGCGGGACCCAGCGTGCTGCTATTTGGGACCGTCACATGACGCCGAAATTCAGCGGGTCCAAGACCCCGAATGCAACAGCTAAGGGGGCGCCACGAGGCTACGAGGCCGCAAAAACCGTTTGAATCACGCGCGCGCGAAATCACGTGATAGTAAGACGAGCAACGTCACACGACCATGGTCAGATGACCTGCGGCGGAGCCTTTTTTAGCGATTAAAATGCATTTACCGCGCAGCGATTCAAATTCAAACACGTGACCATCATGTGATCGGAGCGCAGCGCCCTCTGTTGGATGCAGCACAAAGCCTATGTGACATCACGTGAGCGCCCTCTTTCGGACACAGCTCGAACCCTGTGCGACATCAGCTGAGCGCCATCTGTCGTACGCAGCTCGAACCCTGTGCGACATCACGTGGTTGTTATCATGAATTGCACACACCCGAACAACTAACACAAGTTAAGCGGTCTGGGGAGCAATGTGCTTGTAGCTCAGGGGACAGAGCGTCGGGCTGCTGTACCCAAGGTCGACAGGTCGAGTCCCAGTCGCCCGCGCAGCCTTTTTAATCGAATAAAATGCATTTACCGCGCAGCGATTCAAATCACGTGACCATCATGTGACTGGATCGCAGCGCCCTCCCTCGGATGCAACACAAACCCTGTGCGACATCACGTGAGCGCCATCTGTCGTACGCAGCTCGAACCCTGTGCGACATCACGTGGTTGTTATCATGAATTGCACACACACACGAACAACTAACACAAGTTAAGCGGTCTGGGAAGCAATGTGCTTATAGCTCAGGGGATAGAGCGTCGGGCTGCTGTACCCAAGGTGGAGAGGTCGAGTCCCCGTCGCCCGCAGAGCCTTTTTTAATCGAATAAAATGAGGCATTTACCGCCCAGCGATTCAAATAATGTCACGTGACGGTCACGTGACACGTGGCGCTGTGCTGCGTCATGTGACCGCAGCGCAGCGCCCTCCCTCGGATGCAGCACAAACCCTGTGCGACATCAGTTGAGCGCCATCTGTCGGACGCAGCTCGAACCCATCACACGTAAGACGCCCTGTGTGACATCACGTGGTTGTTATCAGGTGATGACCACAACACCTGGCTTGTGGTTTGCGGTTTGAGGTCTGAGGTTTGAGGTTGCATGGCACGCTTCTGGCACGCGCCTGACACGTGACCTCACACCTATACCGAGCACGTGACGCGAGGGCGGGACCTCGCTGAGCTCCGATTGGTCACTGGATAATGCCCTGTGGGCGGGGCCATCGATGCCCACGGCCTGTCATTGGTCACTGGGATGGGAGAGAGGGAAAGGGCCCCGCCCTGCTGTGATTGGTTAGATTGGGTTTGGCTCCACCCTCCTGCGCTGTGATTGGTCGGATCGGGTTAGGCCCCGCCCTCCTGGGCGTTTGTTTACAAGTTGGCCAAACTGGTACATGTTTCCTACTACTTGGCTCTTACAGTCTTTTGCGTGTAAGTAGACGCGCAGTCATTTTTAAGAGGGCAGGGACAAAACAACACCTTTGTGGTCGTTCGGACACAATTTACTCTATTTATTTTCGGAACTCTTGAAATTCCCACTTGTAAATGGTACGTCGGCCGTCTTACTTACAACGGTGTGCGCCGTGAAATGCAAGCCACATATATATGCGCTGCAGAACGTTTCAGAGTTTAATACGAGATGAAGCTGCCGGTCAAACTCAATAATCATCACAATTTAAATGTTTGCGCGGGTGTTACCATTCGCTAAAACGCTGTAGATTTTACGCACGGTTTCACGGAACGCGGCAGCTGCATGCACCATTCTTGACTTTGGAACCGTGTGCTCCAAAAACGACTTGCTGAAACTCACTGATAAAGAGGACTGCGTGACTGTGCAAATTTACTGGGGACACATTTAAGGGAAGGATAGGGGGAAGGAGGGCATACTGTTTTCTATTTTTTTCGGCGCCGACATGTGAGGCCTCGTGCGTGTTGACTGTTGTTACTCATCAAATAAGGTATCAGCATCCGACATTTCATACTGATCCATGCCATGTTGGCCCTTAGTGAGACAACAGTGCCAGAGGAAAATGCTGACCACTGTAGCGGGCAAGAAAGGCACTGCTTGTTGAGAGGCTTTTTTTTTTACGTTAGTAAGGCAAAACAGGTTTGGGACAGGTAGAGGAATTTTCTCTCTTGTCAGGACAGGTTTACCTTAATGCTAACAAAACGTTTCGTTTTTGTTTTGTTTTTTGTATTTCTAATTGGCCGCAAAACAGAGGGTATGAGAACAAGCCAATCGCAGACATATATAATAAAACCACGAATGTTTCTCGGTAATTTCCAACGCATGCGCGATGGGGGAACAAAAATACAAAATAAAAAGCCAACAAAATACGGGGAACACGACCGCGTAGTCATCTAGTATTTACGACGCAGTGTCCGTCTACTCTGACGGCCTGATAGAAGAGTCAGCCACCATATATTCCCCCTGTTTTAGCACTCTCCACCAAAGCCAGTCACTGGTTGATGTGATCACGTATATGGCGGTGGTAAGAGGCGTGGCCTATCTTGACCTTCCTTTCTAAAGGTCTGTTCTTCAGACTTTTGATTGGTTGATACGGAAATCTGATTGGCCGCAAAGTGAGAACGGGGGAGTGAGGTGTTGCCGCTTTCTAGGCTGTCAGTAGCCCTAAGGTATGTGCTCCGAATACAAGCAAAACTAATACTCACTGGACGCGACGGCAAGGCAAAGGACTAACAGAAACGCCACCTTGGATGCGTACGCAAACTTAGCTGCAGCCATATCGCTTGAGCTTGCCGTTAGGTTGCTGATAAAGAGAACGCACGCTGAATAGGCAGATAAGCGGTCTTTTATAGGGTCACTCAGCCACGCCATTTCCGATCTGTGTCATCCTGAGCAGGACGACAACAAATTATTATACACTTTGACTAATTCGAAATGAGAACGTCCGGCGCTGGAAGTGTGCAATCCCGCGAGGAACTCTGTGACACAGGATGGAGGTAATTTGTTCTTTAATTCAAGCGTTTCCCGTCAAAATTGAGGACAAACTCTGACTCTGTAATGGGCTCACGGCACGGCATTTAATTTCTACTGTTTGCCAAGTTCTTCTCAAAACGGATCACTAATCACGTCCGTTTCCCATCTCTTTGTCCAAATACATTGGCCAACTATATAAAATTTTAAAAAATGTCACTTATTTTGTTTTTGAATTGCTCGGTGTTGTTCAATGCACGTGGCGGAAATTACAATTACGATTTTTGTTTTATAATTCCATACATGTGACACAAATCCACAGTGAGCCTTGATTGCTCGGTGGACACACTATATAAGAGACCCTTTATCGACGTGTTCAGCACGCTTCCTATTCATCAAGAGCCGTAATCACAACGAACCAAATCGACATGGCAGCTAAGCTAGCGTACGTTTCCAAGATGGTTATCCTGGCGGTTCTCCTATTCGCCATGGCGTGCGGTAAGTATTTCTGGCTTGTATATTGGGCGAATTAGTAAGAAGTGGCATAAACTAAAATATGGGACGCGCTAAAAATCACCGACAGTTGGATCAACCTCTTGAGGATGTAACTTTTACGTTCAAACCTGTAGTGGCGTTGTAATTTCTTTGCCTTCTCTCAAGGTGAAAGGGAGGGAGGGGGAGGGTCGTAAACCGTCGCTTGTTTATCATTTTATACGCTTAACGAGCTTTGGTTAGATTATTTGTCCAGAAATAAGCAACGCACCCAAGTGACGACACTCCAGCTATTTCGGATGTTAAGATCACGGTTGCCAGGTATCCGAAGCTTTGTCTGAAATCAGAGGAAAACCCTATCCTTCCTTCAGAAACGTTGGGAGAGTCAGCAACGTTGCAAAACAATACCGCCTGAGCTTTCGCTCATCGTGCTTGTAAGCTCAGGAGGCCGCATTTGTTTGTAGTGTAACGATCGCCATATAGGCTTCTTTCAGAACCTTATCGAGCAACATTGGCAGTGGCCACTTCTTGGGCATTAAGCGTGCGGCTGGATACGAGTCCTGGCCGAATGAACACTGACGCAGTCCTCGCTTTCGATACAAGCAGAGTCAAGTTCACGCAGAACGTTGAGACAGCCCTCGAGTGCAATTCATGCTGGAGTAGACGTGCCCAAGCAATGGCAGACTTAGCTAATTCGCGCACCACCAGCTCGGTGGCGGGCACTTTTGGAAAGGCTCTATTGCGCCCGCTTACGTGTTTTATATCCGGTTATTTGGGAATTCGAAATCGAGAACGCGCTGTGCAAACTACGAAGGAACTGACTTACGGTTAAATGAACGGCAGTGCCGCAAGCTGTAGCCGCGCGCTCAACTCTACAGCCTCTAATACTTGCAATTTGAGCTCTAAAACAACTACCACAAATTATAATTGTTATAGGTGTAGAGTGATCCTGGACAAGTAACAGAATTTTAAAGGTGGTCAAGGTTCATCTTCTGCCTCGTGTCAAAAACTTTTCTCTAGACTTTTTTTTTTTTTTTGTAAAGTTGTGAAATGACTTGGCGGTTAAATTATACTACATATTTTCCACGAGCCAACGCATACCTGTTTTTGTTCATAACGTTTTAGCAGAGCCACAAAATGCGCTATAGTTATGATGTGCTATATAAATATTTGAACGTCTAAGTTCTAACCGAACAATACCTACAAAGCTATCATACTGATTGAATGGTACACTTATAAAACTTGCTAACACTTTTCCAATTTTAAGCGTTCACGTTTGATGCGATCGTTGGTTTAATTTCTTCTTTGCTTCCTTACTTTTTAAGGAAATTAATTTTTTCTAAAGTGGCTTACATTTCTTCTTGAATTTGAGCCCTTAGAGTTATGGGCAGTTTGTGTTGAAGCTAAGTTACCACTGGCGCTACGAACAATATATTTCCTACTTCGTCAAAAACCCAATTTGTTATTTGACGTGCACTCATCCGCAAGTATGATAGAAATTCAGAACCACGTTATTTTGTGGGAAATCAGTGCCAGTCAACCCTAAATAAAAAGGTTAATTCAATGTTCATACAGGTTTCTCCTTACAATAGGTTTATTTATTGTTTGTCCTTGTAGTTGTGAAAGGAACTAACTTTTATTTTCTTACTAACAGAATGAAGTATGAGCAATCATCTACAAAATGGTTTGGCCTATTTAGGGTCTTCTTTCTTACTGTTGTCGTGTAGATCTAAAACCAACAGGTGTGGAGCCGGGTGTAGCGCGATATGCGTCCGCGAACACGAAAATGTGGCGGCTGAAAAAAAGTGGTACTGTCAGCACATCTTTGTGCGTGGCAATTGTACCTGTAGAGTTATAAAAATTAATGTTTGACTAATTTTGCGTGTCCGCATTACCTCATTTCAGAAGTGAATGGTGCCAGTTCCATGCACACATGTGCCTACCCTCAAGGTATGCAATGGTCTTGGCCTCCCCTTGACGGACATCGACGCAGACGGCCGAGTTAGCGACAGTCCAACGGCGGACGTCGAATGCAGACGACAGTGTCATATGGGTTCGAGGGAGCTCGTCTGCTCACCGCGCCCATCGGAGGATGACGCCACATGTACAACCTTCGCTAACTCGGTTGTCTGCGTCGATGTCCGCCGCGTTGACCATCTCCGGTTTGTTGAACTAACTTTTTAGAGCGCAACTCTTAGGCGCGCGTTTGCGGGTTTCGCGGCGTCGGCGTCGGCGTAACCACGATAAATTTAGCGGGAAAGTTGACGTCACGTGACCTCAACACCAATTCAATTTCCGCTAAATTTAGCAGGGGAAATGACGTTACTTGACTTGGTGTCACGTCACCTATAAACAAATTTGAACTAATTTTTTTTCGCGGGAAGATACCGATGGTTTACAATTTCGCAAAGTAAAATTGACCACTAAACCATACCTTAGATGAAAAATTTGAAACTTTAAATATAAGGATCCATTTTTTGGGAGGTGATCTTGAAGCGAGATATGGGATTTGTACCAATATTGGGTTCGTCTTTCATAGCGATGTCCCCAAATTGCAGGAGCCAAGCTATGTTTTCCATTTTCGTCTCAACTTAACTATACTTCGTTTCAGCTTGGGTCCAGACGCAGCCGATACTACAAGCACGAGCGTGTGGCCCTGAACAGTGCCTGTACAGCACGAGCGCGCGCGCTCGGCAGGGAAGCTGGAAGCCCAGAGCTTGCGCTTGTAGCATCGGCTGCGTCCGGACCCAAGCTGAAACGAAGTATAATTAAGAGGACAAAAAAAGTGTCGGAAAAGAGCTTAGAAAGAAACTTTTTGTGAACCTCTGAGTAAGAGTCGACCTGACTAGGTACAGTACTCATCAAACTCCAACTGAACACGTGAACTGTGTATGTTTTAATAACACCGCTATACTGAAAGAAGCTAAACAACGGTTCGTTGACTAAGCCCTCGGGGATGATTTTTAGCGCTTTGTTACAAAATCGTTGTTAGCTTTCTAGAGGATACCACTGGCTTAAGAAAATGCACAGTTCGCCTGTTCCGGTTAAGTTTCATGATAACTGTAAATGCATGGATAATTCACGTGTTTGTTCTTGCCATGTCATCCAATTGTGTCGTCTGGTGGACAACCAGATGCGTTCTATCTTGTTTTCTTTATGAGTTTTGTGCATAGCACACTTTGCAGATCTCGCATGCGGCCTTTAGTGTGCGCAAAAGCTAGTATGCTGCCTTGGAATTGCTTCTGTCTTGTTTATTTTATGGTTCTCTACAACCGCTCGGGCTAAGTTTGCGCAGTAATCACCTACATTTTAAAAGAGTTGTGTAATATCACCTCTCCAATCCGTATTAGACAATGATTGTCCAAATAATTTAATTTGACTTTGAGATTCCTAGTATTTGAGTTTTTGAATAATTTGACACACCCAACATTGGCGTGCCGGCGAATATTTGGGTGTATTTAGGAACGATGACATGATCCAATACATAGACAGTAGTCTTCTTCGAGAGTTCGTTGAAAGAAGCAATGATGCTCTCATCTTATTTAATGTATCCTCTAAAAGCAGTAAACTACGCATGTCGCTATTTTGAATTAAAGTATCTTGCGTGACATGCACGCGTATTTGCGAATTATAAATCTATTATCGGTTGGGACTTCCATCATTGGACAAAACTAATATTATAATAAAAAGAGCTGCGATAATTGAAACGCCCTCTTCCGCTAAACCGTCCATTCCTGCGGAGTCGAACGATGTGCCAGAGCTATTCGCGACTCCAATTCACTATAGGTGGCGCCACTCGTTTTCCAAGATGGCGGGTTTAGTGAGGGTTGGAGATGCGTGCCGCTGCTTAGCCTGTCTAGTGTGATGGCTTCACTGAGTGACACAAATTATTTCTGGTAATACTAGGAAGCTAGGGTGTTATGAGCGCAGGTCACCTTTTTATCCTGAAAATAAAAACGGTATTTAGCGTAATATTTAGGCCAGGAGGTACGTTTTAATCCTGGAGCGAAACCGAAACTAACCTTGATTTAGGATTGAATTTCTCGGTATGGGCCCTAATTTCAGGTTCTTTCATACCTCAAAGTGTGTCTCACACCGTAAATATTTAGTAAAAGCAGTTGTTCGCGGAAACTTTTGTCCTTTTAACGACAGGGCCTTTCATGCACATTAGAGGTAACATAGAATATTTTTATTTGTTGAAAAAATCAGTGCTGATATTTATGCGTTCTCGCTGTCTTTTCTCACTCAGATAATTGTCATATGAGATAATGAACTGCGGGCCTTCCAATGGCTTTTTGGGTGTTTAGATGATTACTTGCTTTAACTTTTTTTTCAAACGCAAGAATAACAGAATAAATCTAATTTATACAATATGTTCACAAAAGGTGTGCATTAGAAACGCTGTTTTCACTAGAAAATTTCAAAGACGGAATCCGAGTCAGGCTCGCTGAAGTGTGCGTGTTTTTAAAGCAACACGTGACGCATAGGATTTTATATTGCATCCAGTGTTTGACTGTTTGCCTATCTTGATGGCGATGACAGAGTTTTTCATATGCTAAAAAGAACAAAACTATACCTTTCAGGAAAGACTAATATGATTAAGTGGCGTATTTTTGTGATCGTGGCGTTAATTGGGGGCATACATTGCTGCGATCTGCATTAATAATAATATAAATATTAAAACTAAAATATTTTAATACGCAACTTTTCAAGCTCTAAAATAATTAGTTGCTTAGGATCTAATTTCAAACGCGCGAACAAGTATGATAATTTAAAGTGTGCTCATTATCATCACTGGTGCCAATTGCGACATTTTCAATTAACAAGTTATAAAATAAACTCTAAAATCAATGACAACATTCCAGCTAATGTGAGAAATTCATGTAAATTTTGATTAATTGAGGGTGCTATCAAAGTAGCGACTTTTGACAATCGGCAAAACTTCCAAAGTCGCCGCCCAATATCCTTCCAAACCAAATCTTCCCCCGCACCCAAAAAAGAAAAAATAATAATTATTACTTTTTTAACATTTATTTACTTTCGTAATTGCTCGCCGTTGTTTTGCCAATCTCAGCCTTTCCAGTTCGAAGGAACGCCGACCTGCTTGCGCGTCTGCTCATTGCAGCACGTTTCGTTTTCGTTGGAAGCCGGTGAAACAGTAGTGAGTTTTAGTATTGCATATACGAGCGAACGCAAGCACTGTGTGTTTCCGTTAGCTTTGCGTGTTCCACGCTGCGCGTGCGCGGAGCCCGAAATTCCGGTCTTGGATAGGACCATGGCAACGATCCGCACGCTGAACTTGGAGAACGCCACCCTAACGCAAACGCGCAGCGCTTGCTTTTGCTTCTGTACGCAATATTAAAACTCTCTAATAAGGCACAATCCCACACCGGATGCAACCCCACGTTGGGACAGTGAAGAGTGTTGTTTGCATTCGGAAATGATATTTAGCGAGCCATGATCGCGAGCAGTTCCACCGTGCCCGCTGAGCAGGAGAGTCGGGGGACCCTCACTAGAGCGCTTCCCGTTTCCGCCGCGGGAGGGCGAGCGTCGAGCTGGAGACGCGAATAGGTGTTTCGAAGATGTCACGTGAGTCCAGGGGTTGAGCAGTATTATTCTGCTCAGCAAGCACGCAGCTTGCTCGTCCCATGAATCCCTTGCGTTATTCCGACAATTGCAGTGATTGGCTATCAGTGTACTCCGCGCGTAACCAAACTCACAGGCAGTGTTCTTTAACAGCGCGTTTATTATTGGAGTAAATACAGTTATTAGAGTGTCTTAGTTCGGTAGAAAATGAACGAGCAACACCATTGTAGCATTCATATATACCATACAAAATTATTGTTTTGAAATACACAAATCACCACACTTAACTAGAACAGGAGCACGTTGGTCGCGGGCGCGTCGCTCGAGGTCACCCGCAACAATGCGTGCGCTCGCGAGGCGCCGATGTCTGTTTCGGCCAACGTTGGTCTTGGCTATATCTCAACGTCGACGCCGGAAGTGACTTGCCAGTCAGAGACCAATCAGATTCACGTGGCGAGGGAATGAAGCCGGGAGCACCACTATTGGCCCTCTCTTCCCCCCCCCCCTATCTTATCCACAACGGTTACACACACTCACACCCTCTGCAACGTCCGAGTCAATCTTCGTGCAGGTGATGCAACAAAGTCTATACGACCGTTCCGATACTCTTGCTCAATTTTCTTTACCGCAAAGTTAGAACGAAAATTTTATAAACCATAAATTGCCTTCTTTGTGCGGAACCAATGCGCCGTAACCAGGCGGTCGTGCGACGTTTTAGGCCTCGATCTGGCGGCACTGCGCAGCGCCAGACCGACGACGCGGGCTGTCACATGTTTTCGTATACGAAAGCATGTGACAGCCTTGTCCTCCTTGACAGCCTAGCCCTCTATAGTCCGTTGCAACCTAAGAACGAAGGGCGAGGGTAAGACGGGCCGGGGAGGAGGAAGCAGACGGAACGCTGGAGAGAGAAGGAGGTTTCCCCCTCTCTTCTCCAGCGTTCCGTCTGCTTCCTCCTCCCCGGCCCGTCTTACCCTCGCCCTTCGTTCTTAGGTTGCAACGGACTATAGGCAGTATTTGATCAACCCTATAGGGTTGATCAAATACCGCCTAGAGGACAAGGTCTAGTTTTTACGTCATCGTTGGTGAATCCCTGACGCGCTCTTGGCGGCAAACGCGCTGAAGCTCAACGGAAAATGCCGCAAGTTGGCAGACGCACCTGTCTTGACGTCTGCGCATGCAAGCGTCGCGCTTGTTGCGAGAGGCTGTGAGCAGAGTGTCGAACCGAAATTTTTATCGGTTCGGTTCCGGTTCGGGTTCACGGCTTTCGGTTCGGTTCCGGTTCAGTTCCGGGCAGCAAAAAGTAACGGTTCAAACCGGTTCGAACCGGTTTGAAACGCTAAATCGAGATTATATTTTCCGCGTTGTTCTGGCAATATACACTATTTACGCCGTGAAACGATTAACTATATAGTTTCTTCAATCGTCCGTGCAATTCACTTTTCTTTTTTAGGTACTAAAATATGAAATTCAGTTATTTAATTTCGACGCAAGAGCAGAAGAAAATCTACATTAACGTACATAACGTCGTGTTCATACGACTCAACATCCCATTTGTTAACCAGTAACACATATTTTGCCTGAATCAAAATGTTTAAGTACAAGAGTAAAGAGTTGAGCTTGTTGATACATACCTGTAAATAGATCAACTTGGAATTTAGAACTATACTGCATTTTCTTGTCCTTTCTTCGTGTTTAAGTAAAATTCTAAAATTCAAGCTGATCTATTTACACGGTATAAAATGTTGTCGCGAAGTGCGGTAGGTCGCCTAAAATACCCGCGATTAGTACAACTTTGTGTCGCAGTATTAAAAGTGAAATCGTGATTGCGTCCTTGAACTAGGGAATTAGTTACATCACATAAAATTATGAAATGAGCGATTCGTGGCCATATATATCATGAAAATGGTTTGCGAAATACGCTTCACAATATATATGTATCTGATGACTACACAACTGAGCTAAAAGCAATAAAATTTTCAAAATGTCACAAAAGCTTTAGGATAATTCCTTTCAGTTTATTTTTTATAGAAACACCAAGCGGCAATCCAAATCCTTGTTGTTCTAACCAAACTTTGTTTGCACTCAGCACCGCATGCATGCGACTAATCAGTCAGCAAGGAGTAATCGCAAGTGTTCACTCTAATCTATAGGCACCTTCGCACTCAGATCGAATCAGGCCCAAATTAGCGTTTGCCCAAGTGAACATTTTCTTATACATGATAAGCTGGCATAGCCTGGCTGTTGAGGTTTGTTCTTGACAAGGTGCCGGTCAATTTAATTTGCAAATGAGCATCACCCTTGCTAATTGATGATTTTAACGCGATAGCGCTAAGGAGTTCATGTCGCAGAAAAGCCGATGTCGGTGGCGTGACTTTAAAATCCTGATTGGTCGATAGGGTAATGACGTCAGAGCTACATGCCCTCGCGCAAGAATTTCAAACACACAATCCTCAGGTGAAACGTGACATCACGCGTGGAATGAGAGTGATTAAAACATTACATGTAATGCGAATCAAAGGTCGCCGTATGTCTCAGATGATTTCACTTTTTAAAGTAATTCCTTTGCCTTAAAAATAAAAAAATAAGAATTTTAGGCGGGATTCGAACCCACGACTCATCGGTTGAGAGTCAGAAACTTTTGACTAGGCCACGCGAGGCACGCTTGCGCGGCAAATGAGAATGCTATGCAAACGAGGCCCGTTAACGCTATCGCCTTCCACTTTTAAAGGCGAAGCTTAGGCGTCCTCCAAGATATTTTTTGTTAAGTAAAACGTAGTATTTCACGTTCTACTCGACATGGCAGCTTTTTAATTGGACACTTTCTGACGGTTTGCGTGCGTAATCGTCATAGTTCCACCGCGCACCCCTGTTTTACTTTGTTTTTGTCTAGCACACAGACACATAAAAGTTATATTCACCACGTAAAAGAGGCAATACCAGACTTCTATATGCTTGAGAAGTTATATATGTGAGGAACACATAGTTATTTATTTTAACTTTAAAATCAGAACTGCGTGTAAGGCCGTCCCGTATAACTTACAACGTGCCTGTCCAAGATAAAAACGTCGGAAAAGAATGGTAGAACGGCTTTCAGATATTTTGGGGGGCATTGCTTTAGGGTGGTCGGCCCTTTATTTATGTAGTCAAATATTCAGTTAGTAATCAAATATATTTTTATAATGATCTATAAATTTTTCCTTATAAATTTCACATAACCGCTTGAGACCGACGCGGAAGGACGATACTCGAAACTACGCGAGCTGTGGAGTCTGCGTAAAAGTGTTTTTCTGTTTGCTGATTGGCAGTGTGAAACATCTGGTTGCAGGGTACGCCGAAAAGGACTCTGTGCTCACATCATAGATTGGAAGTCATATGCACGAAATGTTCAAAAAGAGAGAGAAAATTAATGTTATTTTTCTAAATAATCCCTTACAGAGCGCCTTACTGCAAAAGAGATGCGTGAAGATGCACGCAATGAAATTCATAATTTTACATAAATAGCGCGAAGGACAGACGAAGATTCCTAAAATCTTAATATAAATCAAATTTTATCAGCTTGCGTGAGCTCGAAACTTCGATAAATACTGCCTCGGGAGGCTAATGTCATATTCGGTTTTACCTGCACTTGTTTGGGCCCTCACTTTACAACACTATATATGCTTAAATAGTCATGCGCTATAACATTTCTCAAGGCTGCCATATATCATCGCTAGACTGCTATAAATACCGCATAACTTTACACTTAGGACATCTATTGCTAGTGTTGCAAACATCACATTTCACCAGAAAGCTGAACTGTTTAACATGGTATGCACGTGACGTCATCACACTATAGGCTGGTGGTCATTGTGATTTCTTCTTGCTGAGAAAATCGAATTCGATGGTGCAAAACGCACGCTGCAGGAGGTTCAAGCTCAGTGAAAGGCAACTATTTGAAAGGCACGTATTTTTATTCTTAGTGCATCGTCGTGAGGAACGGCGCAAGCGTCTGGCACGGCAAAAACATGCTTTTTTGGTAAAAGCGTTTTTGCAAAAAAAGTAGTTTCCGGGGTAACGCTTTTTGGTCAGCGCCGAAGGTGCGAGGAAGAGAAACCATTACAACACAGTATGTTTTTAAAACTAACCCCTCCCCCGCCCCCCCCCCCCACACACACACACACATACACACACACGCACACACGCACACACGCACACACGCACGCACGCACACACACACACACACACACACACACACACTTCTTTTTACAGCGGAGCTGTTGAGGGCTAGTTTGCCCAGTATCGTGTCCGTCAGCAGACAAATCATGACACTAAACTTTGGACAGCTACCGCCATCTATAAGTGACGACGGCAACCAGACAACCGGATGGCCGGTTGTCTCGTCGCCGCCGTCGCGCATAGGTGGCGGCAACCTCTCCAGCCTTTCCACTCTGGCTTGCCGTCTTGTGGCCGGCCATCACTTCATTCCCACCATAGTACAGCTTCGCTGGTCTTCCTTCTTTACCAGAGTGGAAAAGCTGAAAGTATTCCTGAGGAGTTGCCTCCTCCGTTTGTGTGTGCTAATTTGACAATTTTATTTGTCACTTGTTAACAGCAACCCTTCATTGCTTTTATTTTGCTCTCCGTGAAGTTTAAAAGGGTCATAAAACGATATCGGGTTGGAATGTTCATGACTTTTCCGAGGCGTACTGGTCCTAGTCTGGCTTAAGTATACTCGCACAGACCGCCACTGATTCAGACGCTTCTTTGTCGCGGTGAAATTGCGAGGATAAAATGAGACTATTTATTTTAGTCTTGCCTTCGCAAAGATTGATGTCGTAATTGTGGGATCAAAACCACCCGCCTAATGACAGTCGGGCGCGGCTCATGGATTGGACAGGAGAACTGCGTGAGCACTATACATCGGCTCGTAACAATCAATGCCTCTGCGGACGCTTGGGTAGTGGCTCGTGTCCAACCACTGCGGTGATGAGAATAGCCAAATTATTTTAACGTTAATTGGTGGCATAAGATAGGCACCAGGACACGTGGCCGCTTCTGGCTCCGAGTTTTTATTTTTTTTTTTTGGCGACTGCCACTGCTTAGGAAAAAAAGCCAAGTCCAATTAGTTATTAACGTTTGGGAGCGATCCTGAGTAGTATTTATTGATGTATGGAAATCTTTTTATAGCTCCTTTAAGCAAAATACAGAAGGGGTAGAAACTTGGGCAATAACTTGAGAACGACGCTCGTGTGAGACTTACAGCGACTGCCAATTTTCGGCTGTCCCTCTGAGGTCACTAAAATCTTCTCTTTTTTTTAGGTTTCCTTACGTACACACATGTAGCTCTATGTAACGTCATATTAATAAGTCGCATTTAGTCATTTCAATACTTTCAATACTCAATACATCTTTCGGATGCTGTTCAGCAACAACGAAACAATGTTTGGGTGCCTCAATGATATGAAATTGGCCTTGAAACATTTGTTTTTACATTCAATAAATACGGTTAAGAAGTAACCCCTGACGTTGATAGCTTGCGAAAACATCCATTAGTTTCCCCTCCGTGCAATAGCAGATGCAGAAGAAATAAAGAAAAGAGACAGCTGTCGATACCCTCCTCAACTCTCCAATGAAACAAGCGGCCATGTGATCTGACGCTAATTATATACCGTCAGTGTTCATCATAGTCATGCCCTAGGCGGCTAGGGTCTGGAAAACCAAAGCTTGGGCTGAGCTTCAGATATTGTTAGAGTTGGGCTATTATCATATTTAATTGACATGAGCCGTTACCCGAATGTTTGGCGATGCTGATTGTCATGAACCCGAGCACTCGACTAAAGGTTATGAAAATCGCTTACGTCACAGTGTCAAGTGACTCTCAGTACAAAATCGTGATGTCATGTTACGTCACGCTGTCAACAAGGTTAATACATCTAGTGACTTGCTCAAATTAAATCGAGTTGACGTGGTGTGTCCCGTGACGTCACGAGGTCACGTGACATTATTTGACAACCTGTATTGACACCATGACTTCACGTGACACATGGTTAATTATGCAGGGTGTTTCACGAAAGGTGGACAAATTCGATATTGCGAAAACTACGCGTCGCACCAAAAAAAGGCGTGTGTCGTTTTGGTCCTGAAAAAGGGGCCTATTTAGGCAAATTATTAAAGTCTGAAATAATTATATTGTTAATTATTTTTGTGTAATTAACTTTTTAATATTGGGTTTAAGGGCATGGTTTCAATTAGAAAATTGCTCAGCATCATAAATAAACACTAAATCAACAAATTGCAGTACGATAGAAGGCACGCGAAGCATTTTACGGTTTTCTGAAAAACTGTACAAATTTCACGGGTATTTTAGTTTCGGTTTTTTATCGGAGCGCATCTCAGCCCCGGCAGCACCGCGCCCCGTGGAGAGATAGTGCATCCAACCTCTGCTGCGCTGTCATCGCGCGACGCAGCAGAGGCTGGTTGCACTATCTCTCCACGGGGCGCGGTGCTGCCGGGGCGGAGATGCGCTCCCATAACAAACCGAAACTTAAAAACCCGTCGAATTTGTGCGGTTTTTCAGAGAGTTGTAAAAAGCTTCCCGTGCCTTCTATCGCTCTGCAATTTGTTGATTTAGTGTTTTTGACGATGCTGAGCAATTTTCTAATTGAAACCATGCCCTTAAACCCAATAATAAAAAAGTTAATTACGCAAAAATCATTAACAATATAATTATCTCGGACTTTAATCATTTTCCTAAAAGGTCCCTGGCCCAGGACCAAAATGACACAAGCCTTTTTTTGGTACGACGCGTAGTTTTCGCAATATCGAATTTGTCCACCTTTCGTGAAACACCCTGTATGGTGCCAATACAAAAGCGCGACGAAAACCCACAATTTACCATACATTGCAATACTGTATATGACGATTTTACAATAGATAGAAATACAGCCGCCAATTTTTTATTCCCATATGTTCATTTTGTGATAATACCAAAAAAATAAAAAAAAATAACCTTGAACCATTTTGAACCGGTTACCGTTATATTTTTTTTCGGTTCGGTTCCGGTTTAGCTTTAAGATGGCGGCGAAGATTTCGGTTCGGTTCAGTTGCGGTTCGGATAAAAATAACGGTTCTGTTCCGGTTTTCGGTTCGGTTCGGTTCCGGTTCGACACCCTGGCTGTGAGACGCGCTGACGGTGCTACTGACTCACGCTAGTCGGCACAGCGTGGATTCACTGTAGTGACATCCTTTGGGAGAATGGATATAGCGCAGGTCTTGTCTTTCAGGTGGTATTGGTGGATCATCGTTTCTCTCGTCAGGTGCGTGCTGACGTATAGAGACGCCGATGAAGCGGGTGAATAACGCGCCCATGTGGTTGGACCTTTAAATGTCATTAAAATTATTACCACGAAGACGGACACAACAACATATGATTCCTTTTTGTCCGTCCTTAAGTTCGTACTTTCGGTAACTACCAACGTTAGCCTCCATGTATGGTACTCAGTAGACTTTTTGAAGGAATACTCCGAAGTATGGTATTAAACTAGTACCCTACCAAGAGCCGAGAAGCTTACTTTTCTCACTTGTGTCCAGCTTGCACCAATCCTGGCAATCCGGACCCAGGCCACACAGTTACGACCACGGCCCGCTACAACCCGGGAACGGGTCGGTGTGTTACCACCCCGTCGATGACCGGACCCCACGACTGCCAGAATTTCGCCACTCTGGCAGACTGTCAGCGTGACTGCGGGCAGTAATGGCGAAGTTTTCGAGAACTGCCGCAGACGCCCTGCGGTTACGGTAATAAATAAACCGACTCTCAATCCACGAGTGACTTCGATATTATTCTTCCATCTTGATAACACAGGAAAGCGAACGCTCGTCCGAAGGTGCGATCGGAAAAGCACCTGATAAATATTACGGGTGATGTCAGAAGTGCTATCGATTCCAACGCCTATTTAACACTTCAAGGTGTAAGTGAACTCCATGAAGGGCTCTTCGGTTTTTTTGGTGGCACTACGAAAGCACAGACAGAATGTCTTCGTCGACTCACTTCAGAAGAATGAGCTTGACCGAGTCATAGTTCGCGGAGTCTGCCGCGCTCCACCTAGCGGATGCAACGAGTGCTTCACGGGGTTCGAATGGAGTAGATGCTGCAAGCACGTGTCATTAGGAAACCCCATTTTGCTGCAGGTCCGCTCAAAATAAACTGGAACAATTCTATGACTTCCTCAACCATCAAAAACTGCGATTTTTTTTTTGTAATTTGAATTTTTTGATTACGCTAGTTTGAAACGCTTCCACCAGCGTGCCCGTTTTCTTTTACCCGCTTTAAATCTAGCTCAAGGCGCCACGTCTTTAGTTCGGCACTGTAGGGATTGCTTGAGTATTTCATCGTTTCCTGGAAAGTAAGGTGGACGACCTTCAACCGTTCGGATGGAGGCACCCCGACGGCTCGCCCCGAGGATAGGGGGATGAGCAGCTTGAGCCCTTTTTAATCTTTGGCCCAAGAAGGACACAGGCATTCTTGCCTGTCGCCGCGAGGCGGTGGCGCCCACAGTTTATCATATACAGTTTGCCCACTGTAGAATAAGCCTGTGGTAATCGGGAGACATGGTGTTGAGAGTATTTTTGCATGCAGCGCCCCTCACCACATATCGCGAACTAAACCACTTTTTATGCTTGTTTTGTTGTTTTGCTTTCAAAGATGGCGGCCCCCCTGGTATTTTGGTTTCCGTTCCTCGCGTTCTCGCGTTGCATATTGCTTTACTTTGAAGCGCCCGTCACAGGTGACAGGCAAGGAGGGACACCATTTCCAGGCGATCACATTCAGACAAGAAAGCATTTTTTCACGTAGGGGACTGTTTATTGGATCTCTGCATGGTATAATTCAATCAAAAAGAGTCACAAACGTTGCATATAATACAGCCATAGAACAAAGTTGGCACGGATGCCGGTCAATTTACAAACATAAAACAAAGCCAACGACACTTTCTTTTTTCTTTTTTTGCCGAGTATTGGCATGGTATGACAGAAATATTGTGGATGGCAGCTTTTAGGGCAAGTGTGAAACGCGATGATCGAACACACAGCTTAGTGCAACACATTTTGACAGGTCACAAGGACATCCAGAGGCATGAAAAATAGAGCACATGAAATTATATATGTACTGCACAAGTGAACAATACAAACTCAAAACTGCATGCACACAGCATTATCTACAGTAATTAAGAAATTCTACAGAATTCAAAGCGTCTGACTGTTCTCCGTGTCGTAAGTTCTGTTGCTTAAATAAAGCACAGGCTTTTTAGAGCACTCGGAGCTCTTTTACTGATCAAGGGAATGGCGCATATGACGAGTCGTACCAGGTTTCTTAAATGATAAAATTCTTTCTTAGTTTTGTGCGGACTAATACCATGAACAGAACAGAACATGTGAGAAAGTTTAAACAACAACATCCCCATGTGCTTTTTTTTTTCTTTTAGCGGATGAGAACATATAATTTTTCCCGAACACCGATTGACAAGGAGACGTAGTGCCGTTTTCAACGCAACAATTCACCGAGGAATTTTTTTTTTTTTAACACGATCTGAACTAGGGTTTGCATTTACCAGAACGATCACATATGTTTGCGCTAGTTGGGTGCCCTTATTTCAAGGGCACTATTTGAGAACACGTTAAAATGAAAGCGATCAGTAAATTCTATATCGAAACTTGCGACGCCGGAGTACGCTCAGCGATTTTTTCAGTTCCGTTTGGGCAGCATCAGTTTCGATCGAGTCTCTCTCCATGTGCAAAGCTGCGGCTACTTTGTTGTTCATGATTCCGAATAGAAAGACGATTCGGCACTAGCTTCATTGATGCAAGGAGGAAAATCAGCACCTCACAAAACTTAATATACACACGTTTATAATTCACCACTATACGAGTCTGTGTAACGGCGAGTTCCTCAGCGATATTTGCCACGGAAACGACAACTTTCAGAGAAGCGACGTATAAAATATAACACAATGCTATTTGCAATAACAAAAGTTACTTGAGAGGATAGATGCTTGGGCGAGTTGGTGAACCATATTTGACATACATAAATGATAGCGATGAGGAGACAAACGATTTGTAAAAGTTTTTAGTTTATATCTTTTTTCTTTTTCGTTTCTTTATGTTTTTTCTTCTCTTTTACTGTTTTTTTTTTTTGCTGTGTATTTAGAATTTTCCTTGTATGTCGTGCTACTTCTTCTACTTATCACGTTCGGAAAAGTCAACCCGGACGTTGAAGAGAAAAATGAAGTAGTCGAATACACAAGAGTTGTAAGTTCAGCGCGTGTGCTTGTCTTCCTGAGTGTATGGTGTGAGAGTGGTTTTCCCTGCGCTGTCACCGTCAAACAAAAGTTAGAATATACAACTTACCAGCTTCTCAGCGGGTGCTTTATTATCAGCTTCGAATGCTTCGAATTTAAACGCCAAAAACGCAAGTGTACTCCGCAATCTCCACAGCAGCCCGGCAGCAGCCCGTTGCCCGGCCGGCCCGGCGCCTCGATGGCCTCGACTCCTCTCACTCACTGGTCGTAACCCTGGGTAACCGTGTAACTGTTTTCGGTCAAGCATTCTTTTATTCCTTCCCGAAATAAATTGGGTCTCTTATGTTTTTAAAAATTAGCATTACTGGTGTAATTCCTTTGTTTTATAACGATTACTTTTACATGGCGTTCTGTAACAAGAAATCAGTAACATAAAAAGTGTTTAGTTCGCGCGATATGTGGTGAGGGGCGCTGCCAAATGCCCGATTACCGGAAGGGGCCTTGAGTGGGACCACTGTATGCTTATTCACTGTGGTGGCGACCTTCCCGGCTTTGTCGTCACGGCGTGTTCCGAGTGACGACTTGTCCAGTCGGGAGCAGTGTTGCCAACCGTAGAATAATTACCCTACTTGTAGGGTATTTTAGGCATTTTTGGTACATTGTAGGGTTGTAGGGCCGTCCGGCCATTTCCCCGCCAAAAGTAGGGTATTTTCAGACTGCAGACTTTGCTTCTTCAACGGCAAGCATAAAACAAAATCCAAAAACAAATTGTAAGAAAAAATAAAGTGCCGTGAAAGTTTTGCATAGCTTTACAACGCCACGACACGACATCATGCAAAACGAAAGTATTCACGTTGCAAGACGTGCTAACAGGGAGCACCACACACAAAGTTGGAGAGCTGGAGCAAGTAGGAGAAGTGAGTTGCGCTTAGGAAGTTTGGAGCCAGAAGAGGTATACTTCCAGTGGAAATGGTCCCGTCAATTTTTCTTTGATGACTCTGGTTCATCCGGCTGTCCTTGCTACAACTGCGAAACACGTGGCAGCGCGGGAAAAACCACCCCGAGCCAACCAGAACTGACTGCCACCTGTTCAACTGGGCTTTTCCATGCGCTGGCGTAAGGTGCGCATGCTATAAATAACCATAGCTGGAACTACCAGTCTTTCTGGGCGCTCTTTAGTTCTAGCGCGTTGCAATTAACTCTCCTTACCACACCCATAGAGCGTCGATCACGGATAATCGACGAGTACGGAAACCGATTTGAAAGCTCCCGCGGAGCTTCCCGCACGTTGTGCAATCAATAGGCAGTTTGAACACCGCCTACCAACTGCACAAGTAGTTGGGACTGAATGCGTTCACTTGAGCGAACGACGTTTTAGTGAACGAAGCCGAAACCATAACGTTTCATTGAATGACACTTTAACGAATACGGAAGAGCCGCCGGTTTCCTACCCTCCCCTGGTGTAATAGTCTAGTTTGTCGATAGTACCTCAGTTTGACGAATCCCTAGGCGGTACACCCAAAGAAGCTAATATTGTCACGAACGACAAGGTGAAACAAAGAATTACTGGAGAAACTGAAACGTTTAATGGAAGCGAACTTGTGCCCCTCCCCTCCCCCCCCCCAAAAAAAAAAAAGGGAAACGGAAGATAACAGCAGAGAGTTGCGGGCGTCGAAGTCGGCGAAAGAGCAGAGCCGAGCGCTGGGGCGAAACTGACCCTGGCTCGCCCTTATGTACACGAGTGGGCTACTGGAATAATTGGCGCAGAAAGTTCGAGGCGTAGAACATTCGGACCTCGAACAAGAACCAGGATTCTCGAAATTACCAGAACACTAAGTTGCAGGGATAAACAAAAAACACGTCGCTCCCAGAAATCGAACACTGGCTTTTGCGTGGAAGGCAGGTACGATAGCCATTAGGCCACGCGCGCGCTGCCTACTTGGCCAGCTGCGCGCGCGGCAATATACCGCTCGGATTAGCTTCCTTTTGTAATGAGCCGCCTTGTCTCTCTCCGCGAGTGCAGGTCCCACCTAGCCCAGTTTTCAATTTCACGACAAATCGGCTAAACATGTTGGTTAGGGATGTCTCTGCGCTCGCTACATCACTGCCGTGCTGATGCTACACAGCGCGCATGCAAGGATGGTGTTCTAGAATAACGCAGGTATGCGCGCGCATGCGTGCCCTGTCGCTTTGTACTGCAATAATATTACCCTGTATTATCATAATCTATGCAACAGTATTATTGAATGAATGAATGAATAAACTTTATTGCAGGTATGGGTGCAGTACACCCAATTGGAGCCCCTAGTCCGGGACCCATACGTGGCGGCCACCGACTCGGCACGGTCCACCAGCCATTGCTGGCCGGTGGCCATGTCATCGGTCAGCCGCTCCTCCCAGGAGGTGGGGGAGGGGTTGGGAAGAGGCGAGACGGAGGGAATGGCTTGGCATTGCCAGACCATATGGAGAAGGCTGGGACGATCGCCGCAGTGCGGGCACTCAGGTGGACCGCGGGAGGGGTGCACGTAAGAGTAGAAAAGGGGCGTCGGGAAGGTGTTGGTTTGGAGTTGACGCCATAGGACGCCCTGTCTGCGAGTAAGGGAAGGCTGAGGAGGAGGATAATGTTGTCGAGCGAGGCGTAACTCAGCTAGGTGAGTTGAGTGTGAAAAAGGGCCTGGTCGGATGGTGGCAGAGTCTTCCCCAGGTGCCCGGTTGGAGAGTTCTCGGGTTGGAGAGTTCTCGGGCGAGCGCATTTGCGCACTCATTACCGGGGATGTCTGCGTGCCCAGGCACCCAGACTAACCGGAAGGTGTGGGAGGTGGAGGATAGGAAAGATTCGAGCAGGGACGCAGTGAAGGGATGTAGGGTGTTGTAAAGGAAGTGGCGACAGGCCGTCTGGGAGTCAGTCAGAATGTGAGTGGGCGTGGAAGAGGAGAGAGTGGAGGTAGAAAGGATTGCCCTGGCAACCGCACGGCTCCTCCAGGAGGGACACGTCGGTGAGACCACGTTCCGTGGCAGCGTGGACCAGCCTGAGATCACTGTTCACGACGACTGTGATCCCCCCGCGTGCATCCTGCGGGCTGGCGTCCGTAAAGAGGGCACGAACGGTATCGCAGCCTTCCGTATACGCGCGTCGGAGGTAGCGCGAGCGATGGTCACGCCGCGCCGAGTGACGGGTCGGATGCATATGGCGGGGAATAGGAGCCACAATGAGTTTGGCGCGAGCAGCGGGGAGAGACCAGCAGTGGTAAGGGAAGCAGGACAGGGTGGGAAACCAAGGGTGGCAAGGAGACTCTGCCCTTGAGCCGTCGAGCGCAAGCGCGTCAACTGGGCAGCCTCATCCGCTTCTATAAGTTCCTCCAGGGTGTTGATCACCCCAAGCCGCTCTAGGCAAACGGTGGCTGTGCGAACGGGGAGACCGAGCGCCAGTTTCTGCGCCTTCCGTAGTAGGGTAGACATACGTTTGTGTTCGGTCTGGGTGAGGTTGTGGTACGGTAGGTGGTAGAGTAGGCGTGTGTGAATCAAGGCCTGGACAAGGCGTAAGGCATCTGGCTCTTTAAGGCCGTTTTGGCGGTTAGAGACGCGGCGTAGCATGTGCGTGATTTGGTTGCACTGGGTGGTGAGTTGGTGAAGGGTTTGTGTTGCCTTAGCGTTGGATTGCAACGTGAAGTCAAGCACCCGTATGGACGATTTAAGCGGGACTGGTTTGTCATCTAGTGTGATGGTGAGGGGAAGATCGGTTTGTCCGCGAGCGTGTTTTGTCACGACTAGTAACTCCGACTTAGTGTGGGAACATGTGAGGCCTCCACGCCGGGCATATTGCTCGATGGTAGTAGCAGCTTCCTGTAACTGAGTTTCAATGTGTCCGAGAGAGCCTGTCGTTACCCAGACAGTAATGTCATCCGCATAAAGTGCATGACGGACATCCGAGATCTCATTCAGAAGGGGAGGGAGACCTCGCATAGAAAGGTTAAACAGGAGGGGAGAGAGTACGGAGCCTTGCGGAGTACCACGGTTTGCCACCGGAGCGGAGGGGAGCGAAAGTGACCGAAAACGAGGCTGGCAGCCCTGTCGCGGAGGAAATTGCGGATGTAATTGTACACCTTCGCTCCGCAGCCAGTGGCTGCCAACTGTTCAAGGACCAGGTCGTGGGACAGGTTGTCGAAGGCTCCTTTAAGATCTGCGGCAAGGACAGTGCGATACTGAGCAGTGCTCGGAGCGTCTAGAACTTCGTGTTTGAGGCGGAGCAGTACATCCTGAGTGGAAATACCACTACGGTAGCCATAGAGGGTATCGGGAAGGGCGGAGGTGTCGGCAAAAAATTTGTGTAGGCGAAGCTGTAGAACCTTTTCGAGCAGTTTGCCCAGACATGAGGTTAGGGAAATCGGGCGCAGGTTCTCCAACGAGAGGGGTTTGCCAGGCTTAGGAATCAGAACAACTGTGGCTTCCTTCCATTGCTTGGGGAGGGTACCTGACTCCCACACCTCATTCAAGTAGGTAGTAAGTTGAGTGGTGTCGGAATCAGAGAGGTTGTACAGAAGAGAGTAGCGAATCTTGTCAGGACCAGGGGATGTGTTGCGGCGAATGTCGGTGAGTGCAGCGCGAATCTCAATGTCCGTGATGGGCGCGTTAAGATAAGGAAGATTGTTGGAGGGACCCGTGTAGTCCGCGTAGCGTGGAGTGTCAGGAGGGAGAAGGTAACGCTGTCGCAGCTGTGTGAGGCATTCGGAGTCTGTTAGGTTAGTGGCGTGGAGCAGTTTGCAAATGCCCTTGGCCCTGTCCGATTTGGCTTGGCCTGGTTGTATTAGATGACGGAGTAGGGACCATGTTCGTGCAGTACCGAGCGTACCATTGAGCTTGTCGCAGAGCGTATTCCAGTTTTGACCAGTGAGGTTGGCAGCATAGGTAGCAGCATCTACAGTGAGTTGTGCAATGCGTAGGTTGAGCTTCCGGTTGTGTCGTTGACGTCGCCACCGTTTGGTTAGACCGCGGCGCGCTTCCCATAGGTGAAGAAGGTGGGAGTCTATATCCGGTGCATCGGGAGTGGTCGTAAGGGTGCGCGTGTGTCGGTCTAGCCGAGTTTGCAGTGTCTGCACCCAATCAGTGAGTGTGTCGGGCGAAGTAGAAGAGGAAGATACGCGGAAGGCGGGCCAGTCCGTGATGCGGATTTTGCGTGCCTCCCACGCGAAGTCTTTAGTGTTGATATGGGTGGCAAGAATGGAATGCTCACTGCCGAGCTGTTTCTCTAGGTTGTGCCAGGTGCAGGGTGCTGTGCCACGGTAAAGGGTGAGGTCAGGACACGTGTCCCGTGCAACGCTGGTGCCAAGACTTGTAGGTGTCGATGGATCAGTAAGTAGAGTGAGATTGTGTTGTTGTATCAAAGTGTGTAGCTTGCGCCCCTTAGGTGTGTCGCGAGGGTAGCCCCAAGTGGGATGAGGAGCGTTGAAGTCGCCTGCAATGAATGTTGCGCAATCCTTGCGCCGTGCGGCTTCAAACAGCGTATCAAACCGTGCGTAGCGGTCTTGAAGGCGGCTATAGACATTGAGTAGGCGGAGAGGTTTGGTGTTACGCTTGCGTGGGGAGGCGGGCAGGAGTTCAAATAAGACATGTGGAACGGCCTGGTTGTCTAAAGTGAAGTCTACCGCGGTGTGAACGCGTTTGACTAGGGTGGCCACAAAGTTGTCCTGTTCGGGATTGTTATGTGCCACATGTGTCACATATCCAGGAAGATTAGGAAGGGTGCGTGGTTCTTGTAGAAACATGATGTCTAGTGGGGGAGCGTGCGATTGAAGATACTGTATGAGGCTTCCGCGCTTTTTTCAGAGGCTACGGCAATTCCACTGCCACACAGTAAGTTCTGAAGAGGAATGTGGCATGGCAGTTGCCATTTACAATGATCTAATAAGGGAAGGGCCATTTGAAGAATTGTAAGTATGCTGCGGGCCCATTCTGTGTCAATAGATTCCAAAATCTTGCAGATTATGTTTGCTGCTGTTTGAAGCTTCGGAATCCACCCCTTGCTTGGAGCTGTGTCTGTTGAAACGGACGGAGTCTCACGCTTTGGTGTTCTTCGCTTTCTTGGATCGGCGTGTGTGTTTCCTGACGTTGTCGGATTTTCGCGTTGGATTAGGTCAGGTGAAATAGGCCCTTGCTTGGTTGGAGGTGCCTCTATTTTGTTACTTTTTGGAACCTTAGTTAGTGCAGCGTATGTAGGCCTCTCTGGCACCTGGTTCTCAGTCATGGTAGCCAAAGTGTCCTGCGCAGTTGAGGAAGGCACTTCGCTTTTTCCGGGCAGCTCCGGCCATCCGGATTCATGAACCGCAGTTCTGGCAGTGCGGAAATCGACTCCGTGTTGTCTGGAGTAATTTTTTGTCTTTTTTTCCTGCCGCCATTCTGAACAGGATGGTGATGTAGCCGAGTGTGCGTCGCCGCAGTTAATGCACTTTTCTTGAGCAGAGCAGGAGTCTCTGTCCTCATGTGTGCCGCTGCAGCGTTTGCACACCGGGCTGCGCTTGCAGGTTGCCTCTCGATGTCCATAGCGGCAACATTTGCGGCATTGAAGTGGATTCTCTTGGAATTGTGAAACTGCATGCCGGACATGACCGAGGTAAACGTAGCTTGGCAACGTCGATCCACAGAAGGAGATCTTGATCGCTGAACTTTTGCCTAGTCGTCGAAGACGAGCAACTCTGTTTTCAGGGGACCTCAGGTTGTTGGCGATTTCTTCGTCAGTTAGCGTGCTGTCTACGTCCCTGATTACACCTGTGGCGCAATGTCTGGGAAGAGGCTCATACGCTCTGACTTTGATTCCACAGAGCACCGTGCAGCGCAGCAGCCCTCGCGTCGTCTGTCCGTTCCTTACGTCAACGGCAATGAGATTCAGGCGGTTGTTGAACCTGATTTCCAAGATACATTCAGGGAACATCTTCTCTCGAGCAAGGGAGAGTTTTAGGCTACTAAGTGACGTAATTACGTAGCCCTCCTCTAATGGCGTGAAGACAACAGTAAGCCCTTCAGGCACTACTGCAGCATTGCAGACTGTCTCAGCACTTAGGCTCGAATTAGGGCTAGTCTTTTTTCGCTTTTTTCTTGTCTGGACATCTTTCCAGTCTGGTTCGTCAAAGTCCGAAAGCTCTATGTCACTGGTTGGTACAATGACTCGACGCGAAGAGATTGTGGCACATTGCTGACCTTCTGCCGGTGAATACCGCTGAGTGATGTCCTCAGCGGTATTCATGGGCGAGTCCTTGTCTTCTGATCCAGCGACTGAGCTGCCACAGATGGAGGAAGGCAGACTGTACTGATCGGTGGAGATTTGATGACTCGAGTGTTGAGATGGTGGCCCGGAAGACATAGCCAGGTCGATTACCGTGCACCGGGAAAAAGCCCGGTGCGTGAGACCACACCGTGGACAGGAGCAGTCAACTTACGAAGGGTCTCTGGAGTTTCAACTATTCAGACCGACTAATAAGAGTAAAAATGTTAATTCAAGGGAGCGAGCTTGAAAAACGCAACCGTCTTCGAAACACTTGTTCCTCCTCCCAACAGTATTATTTGAACAAAGATTTGCCTCGTAGGGTATAATGTAGGGTAATAAGAAACATTCGTAGGGTAATGTAGGGTTTTCTGGACGCTGGCGTGGGGTATTTTCGAAAAATAGGTTGGCAACACTGGTCGTTAGAGTGCTACAATGAGGTTTTGGCGATGAGGGGCGCCGGTCTGGGTCCACTTGGACTCCATTCCGCTTTACTCGCTAACTTCGAAGGACACGGCGCGAATTTGTTTTGACGCCGCGTAGTGGGGGTGTTTTCCCTGTAAAGTAGTAAAGTATCGCCCCGATTGGAGAGTTCAACCAAGGCGTTTAGCATTGTTTTTCGTCTTAGAAAAGGGAAAGAAAGAGTTATGTGACTTCCCTGTGATTGGGGAAAGACCCGCTGGCACTGGGGCCAATAGAATTGTATAATTGTCCTGATTGCACAGTCCCTGTGTCAGCGGGGAGTTTTCTCGACCGCGCTGGCGAGAAAACGTTGAGTTTGAACAAGCCCGTGCGCGGAGCAAGTTATCTCCCGCTGTCCGCCGGTCCGTGTCGCTTTGTCGCGAGCGACGAGCAGTTTCGTTGAACCTCACCGTGCGCGGTGGGCACTTTGCGCCGAGGCGCGTTTTTCGTATTTCTACTGCCGTGAGCGGAGAGTAGAGTCTTGTAACCAAGTTTGCAGTCAAAGTTTTAATATATTTGTTTTTATGAGTCGTTGCTATCGATTTTGAGCGTCTTTACTCGAGGCTCCGCCTCCACCAACGAGCACCGAAGCGACCATCCAGCGCGGCAGTCCACGATCGCCCGGCCCTGACCTACAACTTCTAGGAAGGACCGGGACAAAACAACCTGACCCTCAGGGAGGGGCATTCTTTACTGGCACCATGCCGAAACGTCGCCGCGTTTACGCCGACGGAGACTGCGACGCCGCTCAAGCCGGAAACGGGCGCCTAAGAGCTCCGCGTTGTAAAAAACGGTTTCAAAAGTTACTTCCGGCTGTACCTGTCGAGCAATCTAGGGTGCGATTGCGAAGTTACTTCGGGGAACTGACTTCGGTCCAAAGCAAAATAGACGCAAGAGTACAGTTCCAAGACAAAAAAAAACTGTATTACCTCTCTTCCTTACAGGGGAGGGTTCGCCCACACTGCTTGGACGCAATTGGATTCGAGAGCTGTGGGAATCAGTCCCTTGGAGGTAGAGGCAACTGTCCATTCCCTCTCGAGTGTTAAAACTCTAGTTCACGAGTTTTCGAAAGTCTTAGAGGAAAGCCTTGGCACTTTTAAGGGCAGCGAAGCCACTATTCATGTTCCACAAGATGCCCCTCCGAAGTTCTTCAAGCCACGCCCTTGCCTTGAAGGATGGAGTTACGCAAGAGCGGCAAGAAAGAGAGGGCGTTATTGCACCTGTCGGAACATCAACCTGGGCTGTGCCCATTGTTCCCGTGGCAAAGAAGGACGGCCGTGTGAGGATTTGCGGAGATTTAAAATTCACTGTAAATCCAGTGGCAACATTAGAGAAGTTCCCCATTTCAAGAATCGAAGATCTGTGGAACACGCTTTCCGGGGGTGAGAAATTTACAAAGTTGGAATTGAGGGATGCTTACCAGCAAGTAGTTGTCGAACAAGACTCCAGGAAGTTTGTGACCTATTCAACACACATGGGCTTGTTCCAGTACACCCGCCTTCCTTTCGGACTGTCGTCTTCTCTAGCTATCTTCCAGAGGGAGATGGAGAACTTGTTTAGAGGACTGCCACACATGGTTGTGTACTTCGACGACATTCATGTCACTGGCAAGTCCTACTCAAACCACTTTAGCAATCTTCGTTCGGTTCTCGCTCGTCTTCGGGACGTTAGTCTAAGGCTGAAGCCCGGCAAGTGCTTTTTCTTCTTGCCTCAGGTAGAATACCTTGGGCACGTCATCAGCAAGGAAGGACTGTCACCAGGTCTTGGCAAGGTGGCAGCTGTCCTACATGCCCCGGCGCCACGAAATGTAAAAAAACTTCAAAGTTTATTAGGCTTGATTAAGTTTTCTTTGACGATTCCTTCCTGGCCTGTCTAGACGTCTTCGTCCACTGCATTTGCTTCTCACTGACGAAAAAAGGAAGCATCTCTTAACCTGAGCTCCATTTCTCGCTCATTTCAACCCAGAGAAGCATGTGTGTCTTAGTTCCGATGTCTCACCGTACGGGATCGGCGCAGTCTTGGCACACCGGGAAGCCGATGGTCATGAGCAACCTATCGCCTTCGCATCCAGAAGCTTGTCACGAGCCGAACAGAACTAGTCAGCTCGACAAGGAGGTGTTAGCCTTGGTTTACGGTGTTGAGCAGTTCCACAAGTACCTGTGGGGAAACCTATTCTAAGCCTTCACAGACTACAAGTCTCTACTTGGTTTCTGAGTCCTGACAAGCCAATTCCAGTCCACGCTTCGCCTCGACACATTAGGTGGGCTCTCAAGCTTTCTGCTTATTGGTACCAGCTTCTCTACAAGCCGGGAAAACATTTGGGTCACGCAGATGCCCTCAGTAGACTGCCAGTGCCGACAAACAGCATTTCAGCATCTGTGCCGGCTGACATCTTTATGCTCGAAGATGCTTATCCCATCTTCTGTCACCTGCTGCCATGGCTCAAGCGACAAAGAACGATCCGGTTCTGGGGAACATGGTGCTTGCTGTCCTGAGAGGAGAGAGCATTACAGTGGGACCAGAAGGGAACCCCTTTAATGCAAGGAGTTCTGAACTAAGCCTTCATGACGAATGTTTGCTCTGGGGAGCACGAGTGGTAGTCCCACAAGTATTGCAAGATCGAGTCCTGAAGCTTCTTTATGCAGGCCATCCTGGCATTGAAAAAAGCAAAATCGTCGCCAGAAGCCACGTCTGGTGGCCAGGTATTGACAATGACATTGCCAAAAACGTGAAGAACTCCGCAGTTTGCCAAGCTCATCAACGGACTTCACAGCCAGTTCAACAGACACCCTCGCCTTTTCCAGAAAAGCCTTGGTCGAGACTACACGTTGATTTCGGAGGCCCATTCATAGGGCAAACCTTCGTAGTCATTATGGATGCATTCTCAAAATGGGTCGAAGTCTTCCCCGTGCATTTCCCCTCGGAGGAAGCCACTATCACGGCTTTAAGTGTAGCATTTGTCCAGCATGAACTACCAGATGTGACAGTATCAGATAATGGTCCTTGCTTTGCAAGTGCACAATACTTGGAATCCCTGACACGCAACGGTATACGCCGCATGTTTGTACCACCCTATCACCCAGCTTCAAATGGTGCAGCGAAGCGTGTTGTTCAAACTGTCAAGAACAAGCTAAAGAAAAGTGCACTTGGCTGTTATCAGACTCAGATATCTATACTTCTGTTCCACTACAGATTTGATAAGGTAAAGCTTGTAAAAAGATTGAAAAATAAGCATTGCCTAGATTGGTACCGCCTCAATGGGCACAACCGATTTAAAGCCAATTCGATATAAATTAATTGGATCCTTGCATCAAGTGGGAAATTCACCAAAAAGCCAATTGGGAACTGTATTTAGAAAAAAACTGGGCCACACAAAAAACAGCCAAGGAAAACCGACAGGGAGAAAGGACCCCACAGAGCCCGACACCAGCCCGACCCCACAAAGGGGCACTCAAGGGCAACACCAGTGGGTCGACGACGGTCGAGGGCATCCCTGCGTCGACAACCGCCGCCGCACTGATATTTGCTTTGCCCCCCTCCCAAGGGCACACCCCTGTCAGGGGGCCCACCCCTCAATACAGGGATAATCAACGGAGCCTCTGTTGCAGCGTACGAGCTGGCAGGGCGCACCACTAGCAGGTGGAGGTTGACTTCTCAGGCGGCGCCAACCTCGGTCTGTTCCACTACAGGGCCACTCTGCATGAGGTCACTGGTAAAGCACCGTACAAGCTACTGACCGGGAGACGTTTTAAAAAAAAATTGCAGTGGCTTAGCTCGGCTAGACCAGGATATACGTCGCGTAAGCTTAGGTTCATGGTTATTCTTAGCTTTCCTGGTTGTCTAGGATGAGCTTGATTATCATGCTTACTGCTGCTTCAATGGCACACACACGGTATACGCATTATGTGACTACTTCGGGATCCTATGAGTTAAGCTTTTCCGCTCTTCTTATTGCGGAGGAGGCGCCGTGTAACCGAGCTTTCGGTTGCACGTCAAAGGATCCCCAGGTGGTCCAAATTAATCCTCAGTCCTCCGCTGGGGCGTGCCAGATGCCCGTCATTGCTCTGGCCAGCTGTGCGCCGTGTTGTTATGTGTCAAGCAACCAAGCCGCCGCCCAGAACAACCGGACAGAGCGAGCCATGATCTCCAGCGGGTGCATGCGCGCGGCGCGTGCATCGGGGACTGACCTATAGGCGCCATACCAGTCCTGCCCGTTCCGTCACTGCTCCTCGCGCATGCGCAGCACGGCTCTCCAGGAGCCACGCGAAACTGCTCAACCTCGGCCGGTGTAGCTTACGCTACAAAACCGTTAGATGTCCTCCGACCAAGCCTCCAGTCGTCGGTACTACTCAAACAGCTGAAGCAGAAGCTGTACGCGGATAAAGGGTGCCTGCAAGGTTGATCATGTGGCAATGAAGGGGAAGTCTTTGCAAGGAATTTCCGTCAAGGTGCAGCATGAATGCCTGCTCGTGTGATAGGAGCCACCAGCCAATCATCAGCACAAGTCCGCCTCAACGACGGTACAGTGTGGCATCGGTCATGGTGGCCTCCTGCAACCCAGACAGATGGTAACAACCGCAACAATCACCGAGCCACTTCAGCCCGAGACTGCCGCAGATCTGCCAAAACCACAAACAGGGGACACCATCCAAACTGCTGATCCAGTTACAGTTTTACATAATCCCGTTGCTGTGGTACCAGTTGAAGCAGCTGCCAGTGTTCACAAACCCATGGACAACAACAGTACCACTGTCCTTGCCACAACCAGCAGCACACCGCAGCTGCGACGTAGCGCAAGGGCAAAATGAACCGTTCAGCGCTTCTTCTCTTAGTTTTTTTATCCTTGAAATGTTCTAAGGGGGAGAATTGTCACAATCTCCATCTGGCTAGTAGCGCTGCCAGATTCTCTAGCTGTAGTTGTCCGCTAATATTAAACAGCGCACAAAACGTCGTCGGTAGTTGTCCGCTACCGCGATCACCATCACGAGACATTAAGACACTTCTTCAGACCCAGAAGCGAAAGGAACGTTGTCATGTTTCCGTTCAGCCGGCCACGTCCTGTTGGCCTTGCGGTCAATCTAGACTTGTAACAGCTTCACTTCGAAGGGTCGGGGGGCATCCTCTTCTGAGTCAGCAAGGCGCGCTTAGATGGGCTTTGCTTGTTGGCGAAGTCGAGGTAATCGCAGGCGGGTTTTGCGGGTCCATGTCTCTTTTTCAGCTGCCTGAACTCGTGCTGCGTGCGAGCAGCCTGAAGAAAAATCTTTAGAGTGCAAAAATAGTTAAATTTTGGTTTTGGATCCTGCTTCAAACTGGATTTTGGATTGTAAAACAGGGTTGCCAAACGCGAATCTCGGAAGGTCACGCGTGATCTCCGAGAAACCGCCGACCGCGTCTCGGTGTCTCTGAACGGGGTCGCTCGCCAACCCCGTCCGCAACCGCTTGGCAAACGCAGCTTAACTGCCAGTGTGAATGCGCCATTACTCCCACTGGTTAGGTATTGAGAACAAAATTTGGATCCAGTCAGCCTTCAAGCTTGAGAGGAAACAACATATAAATGCATACAGTAACAATAGTATAGCAAAACTATCTCACTGACTCAAAAAGTGTCTGAAAAAGAGAGGACGGGGACACTTCCAAAGTTTCCGGTCAGTAAGTGGAAAAAGGAGAGCAATTTGTTTGAGGGGGGAAATTGCGAGGGGTACGTACATGAGCGCCAAATACGGGCAGGCTCAAGGGCCCTCCCCCTCCCCCCTCCCAACTCCCCCGGCGATGCCGGGCTCCTCGACCCTCCCTCCCCCCTTTCCCGAGCTCTTCGGAAAAGCAAGTACCGTCGCCTCCGGAACCTCTGGGTGCACCTCATTTATCTACAGGGTCCGATCGAGAAAAGTAAACCCAACTTTTCGGCCCGCATAAAAAATCTACGCATCGCAGAACGCTCAAACTCCGCCGAAAAGTAGAGCTAGAGGTCACAACCAGATGCCAAAGTTTCAGCCGGATCCGACAACTTAATCAAAAGTTATAAGTGATTTTCCGAAAATTTCAATGGGAAAATGGCGGCCGACGAAGTTTTCAAACACATGGGGCTCTATGGCACCAGAAACCGAAAACGGGCAAAAATGGGCTCCATTTTCCCATTGAAATTTTCAGAAAATCACTTATAACTTTTGATCAAGTTATCGGAACGGGCTGAAACTTTGGCATCTGGTTGTGACCTCTAGCTCTACTTTTGGGCAGAAAATGAGCGTTCTGCGACGCGTATATTTTTTACGCGGGCCGAAAAGTAGGGTTTACTTTTCTTGATCGCGCCCTGTAGTCTGTGCGCCCTGGTGCTCGCACATATCGATAGTTCGCTCCCAATGGATGCATAAAAATGTATCTACTCACCAGCTTTGATCACTAAGTGACCAGAGCTGGTGAGTGGATAAAATTTTCTAACTGGTCGCGCAGTCCTGTTCGAAGACTATACGTAGTATTAGCGAGTACGATAAAGGCTAGTGCTGTAAATTCCTTTGAAAGCCATTGAAAGTCGATGCGAATGACGACAGTGGCACCTCTAGCGGACCTGCAGCCTACTGAGGTAGACGGCATAATACGTTTTGTAAGCCCCATTTTGTTTTCCCAAACGTTGAAACAATTCATTACGGTCAGTGCGCTTGAACCACAGAATTTGTTGACCACAACTGCAATGGCAGCTACATCATAGGGTCAGAAAAGCAGACATTTGTTTAGGCATCATGCCGTCAGCATGATTATCCTGCGTTATCCAGGAGATTACACACGTTTAGGATGTCTCTTTCAAGCGGGAAAAAAAGAATTTAAGCGTTTTAAACGACAGTTCAGAAGGTTCATCTTGATGTTCTCGGCACAATGCGATAATCTTGTCATGATATCTTGGCTGAATGCGAATATCGCCGGTTGTCAGAGGCTGTCCACCGGCTCATGCCAGTAGCTTAATGAAAGTCAAAGTAACGAGAAAAAAATGAGCTTGCAAACAATTCGCAAACATTAGAGAAGAAGCATTTTTGAGGGGTCAATTCTAGACAAAAATAAAAAGAAAAAGCATTGCGTATTGCTTTATTTTATGTCATAACTTCTAGTCATAAATTACGCCGTCGTGCAATGTAAAAGGATGATCCGTAAATTGGGCTAAGATATTGTGATTTATTCTGCGATTTGTGTATACATGTGATATGCAATTTTGTGACTTTAATCTTTCTCCGAAAAAAGTTCCATGATCTGTATTTTATCTATGTGTAGTGAGGCCTTCACTATTGAAGAAATAAGAGCTCCCCCATACACCCAAAGCAATGGTGTGTTAGTTAGGCTGTTTAATTACTTTGTCTATTTTTTAGACCAGAGATGAATAAAACATATGTTTGCAAAAGTGTTCAACATGGCACACTTAGTTGTCACCCAAAATCGCTAAGGGGCGGGGTTAAGTCGGTTTCGCGGATGTCCCAGCCACTCTCTCCTTATATATATATACATTCATTTAAGGAGAGAGGGGCTGTATCTATCTATCTATCTATCTATAAATCTCCTGTAGCACCCTAAGCATATATATATATATATATTTTGTTAGGGTGATGCTGTCGGCAGCATAAAGGACAAGACAGGTGATGACAGGAGATAGAATGATTTATAAAGGCCGAGCCGGCCAGTGGGGCCTGGCGCGAGATGGTTGTGCGCGCCACTGCCCCGTCGTCGTCGTCTTCTTCCTAGCAGTACTCCCACCGACGAAAACGGCCGACCCGGCCGGTGAATAAGAAGACAGAGCACACTCAAAATGAGACACACAGAAAAACAATATACCACAGCTGCCGACAGGGGGAAGGGGGGGCAATAAAGATGGGAAGATCGTTGGAGTTCGGTCTCTATCCGCAGCTTCGCAGTCCTTTGCACCAGCCACAGCTGCACGATGGCATGGTCCGGGCTGGGGGACTCACGTCGAGAAGCATCGGAACGTTGGAGGCTGGGGATAGGGATGCGTGGTCGTCAGTCGTCTTTGTAGTATTTCAATTTTTTCATTATGTTCACCACACTAACCAGGTGGCGCCTCAAACTGCTACAGCAATTCCGTAGCCAGGCGGCGCTACTATTCAACCATCGGGCCCGTGCGCCCAGGTGGATTTCCCCGGGGCCTTTGAACCCCGCGTTGCTTTGGTATGAATAAACGGAGTACGTGTTTGGACCTCGACGCCGCCTGACGTGTCATCTTCTGGGGCGTTCCCGCCCTCGGGCCGCCGCTGCTCGCCGCCTTGCCTCGGCATGTGAGACTCGTCTTTTTCAGCAGGCCGCCTGGGCCCTGCTTCTTTTCCTTTATTATTTTGGTTGAGTTTTGGGCCCGGTTTATAACAGTCTTCGTCTGATTCGGCTCGTCATAGCGTCTAAGCGGGGGCGGCGCGACGGAGCCATGGGCTGGTGATCGGTCTGTTGCTGCGGATGACTGCCACAACGAGGCGGTGGCTGGGTGGTGACGGCGACTATGCTCAGTGCAGTTAATGACGTTGGCTCCGCACCTATACCATATTGCGAGGGTGATGCTGTCGGCAGCGTAGAATACAGGACAGGTGATGACAGGAGACAGAATGGTTTATGGAGGCTGAGCCGGCCCGTGGGGCCTGGCGCGAGATGGTCGTGCGCGCCACTGCCCCGTCGTCGTCTTCGTCTTCCTAACAATATATATATATATATATATATATATATATATATATATATATATATATATATATATAGGTGTTTCACGAAAGGTGGACGAATTCGATATTGCGAAAACTACGCATCGCACCAAAAAAAGTCTTGTGTCGTTTTGGACCTGGGCCAGGGGCCTATGTAGGAAAATTATTAAAGTCCGAGATAATTATATTATTAATTATTTTCGCGTAATTAACTTTTTTAAACTTTTTTAATATTGGGTTTAAGGGCATGGTTTCAATTACAAAATTGCTCAGCATCATCAAAAAACACTAAATCAACAAATTGCAGAAAGATAGAAGGCACGCGAAGCATTTTACGGCTTTCTGAAAAACCGTACAAATTCGACGGGCTTTTAAGTTTCGGTTTGTTATCGGAGCGCATCTCAGCCCCGGTGGCACCGCGCCCCGTGGAGAGATAGTGCAACCAGCCTCTGCTGCGTCGCGCGATGACAGCACAGCAGAGGTTGGATGCACTCTTTCTCCACGGGGCGCGGTGCTGCCGGGGCTGAGATGCGCTCCGATAACAAACCGAAACTTAAAACCCGTCGAATTTGTGCGGTTTTTCAGAAAGCCGTAAAATGCTGCGCGTGCCTTCTATCGTTCTGCCATTTGTTGATTTAGTGGTTTTCGATGACGCTGAGCAATTTTTTAATTGAAACTATGCCCTTAAACACAATATGAAAAAAGTTAATTACGCGAAAATAATTAACAATCTAATTATCTCGGACTTTAATAATTTTCCTAAATAGGACCCTGGCCCAGGACCAAAACGACACAAGCCTTTTTTTGTTGCAAGGCGTAGTTTTCGCAATATCGAATTTGCCCACCTTTCGTGAAACACCCTGCATATATATAACGGGCATGGTGGCGGGAGGCCGAAGGCGTGGGTATATAACTGGGAAAAAAAAACCTTGGTGAAAACAGCAACAACGGACGATTTATTCTTCGACGTTTCGGCCGGAGTCCGGCCTTCGTCAGGAAGACGAAGGCCGGACTTCGGCCGGCCTCCTGACGAAGGCCGGACTCCGGCCGAAAAGTCGAAGAATAAATCGTCCGTTGTTGCTGTTTGCACCAAGGGTTTTTTTCTTCCCAGTTATAATATATATATATATATATATACTGTATATATATATATACACACTCTAAGAAAAAAGGGTGTAGTTGGGTGCATCGGGCGCACATGCACCCTTTTCCTGTAAGATGCACCCTGCGTTATTCAACCAGTGCACTCTCAGTGCCTGAGAAGTTCTCCGGGGGGGGGGGGGGGGGGTTGCGCGTTACCTTTTTGCCAGAACTGGAGCTTGCTGGTATTCCATTTTCCATGTATTTTGTCAATAAAGGCAACGTGGGCGTTATTTTGTATACATGCCACTACTAGAAGCTCGTTACATGGCACGTAAACAGCGTCTCGGTAAGGATCATGGCCCGGGCTTCGGGGGCTCTGCCCCCCCGGATCTCACTAGGGGGGTACGAGCCCCGATGCCCCCCCCCCCCCCGGAAGTCTCCGCCTATGGCCACGGGTAGCATCCACTGCACTATTAACTTTTGGTCAAACTTTCAAGAGGATATAAGTGACACATCCTTTCGTTGTGTTAATTGTTTGGGTTGCCCCTGAAGATAAGCCTTTGCGAGCGCGCCCCCTTTTGGCCTTGAAGAAGTTGCTATTTTTCTTCCTTTTTTTCTCTCTCTCTAAACTCCCTATTGAAAATTCTTATATATATCAGAAATTTCTCGTGTCCAATAAACACATATGAATCATACAATATATATAAGAACATATAAGAACATTTAAGAACTACATAAGAACCATATAAGAACAATATAAGAACTATATAAGATATATAAGAACACGCAAGCACCATATAAGAAACATCTTAGAAGTTTCTTATAATTTTCTTATATGGTTCTTATATATCTTATATAGCTCTTATATAGTTCTTATGTAGTTCTCATATGGTTTCTTATGTTCTTATATATCTTGTATGATTCATATGTGTTTATTGGACATGAGAAATTTCTTATACAAATGACTTTTTTCACTAGGGCTGAAAGCATGGAAGAAGGTGCGCAGTTGCCGGACCAATGAACCGGAGGTTTTTCATCCCTCGACTCCGCTGTCTGGTCGCGGGTGGCGGTAGGAGCGTGATCATGTGGTAAAGGTTTCACTGATGACGTAGTAGCTTTTCCCGACCTCGGAATGTCTGATTCTCGGCCTAGTTTCTTCTGTGCTGTGCTGCAACCAGCGGGGCTGCCGTAGATTTCGTCCGCGACAACGTATTCGAGTGTACCAAGATTTCCAGTGTTTAAAAAGTCCTACGCGTATATCGGCAACAAGCGATTTCTTCAGAAAAGCCCAAGGAATTTATGTGATGCGTTTTGTGTTCTGTTCGGCGAATTACTGCTTCTCCCACATCGTGTTGAATCTTCACGGACCCCTATCCTTTTGTTTTTGTGTTTGTGTTGTGCTGCAGTGCCCGTGTCGACATATATTTCGGATTACATGTTTCGAGTCCGGTATTTTCATCGTAAGTGCTCTGCAATCTACTCCTTTGCAACAATTGACCGTTCCGTTCCGGATTACCTCTAGAATTAGGCAGTGTCTATTTGCTAGCAGCCGGGAGAATAATTTCCCCGAAATTCTATCGACAGTCGCCTGCCATTAGCTGACTACAATCATGTGACAACTGCGTGTAGAATACTGACTTTCTTAATCTCCTGGCGTTCTGTGAAAACACGTTTTCGTTGATACACGTTCTGTAGACACGTTTCATCGACACTAACGTTTCATCGTCACTCGTTACGCGAAATGCACGCTGTAGGGACATTTTGTCGCGCGTGTATCTCTGAGGCGCGTGCTCACCGACTCAGCCCACCCGTTCACGCCGCTTCGTCCCGACAGTCTGCGGCGGCTCATTACAAAAATGTTAACCAACCTGTCCCCCTCTCCCCCCCCCCCCCCGTACACGTCACTTCGCGGGTACAGCCGTCGATGAAACGTCGTTCGATGAATGAATGGCGACTGCGGGTGGAATTTCGTGGAAATAATTCTGCCGGCTGCTTGGAGAATAAACACTGCCTAAGGCTCACTTCCGTTTTTTGTTTGCTTAGTAATCTTCTCAGTTGTGTAACAGCTTCTTCGTACCTCTTCACATATCACGGATTACCTGCAAGTTTCTACTTGTTTACGGAATAAGCTGTCTAATAAACTTCTATGAGATTTGAAAACAGTCCCGTGTGTCCGTTTACCTGTCTTTTGCTATCACCGGGGCGCATACATTTTTAAGGGTTTCCTTGATGTCTTAAATAGGTCTATGAAGTTATTTATGAAGCGGGTGTATAAAGTGGTCTGACCATGCACCTTTGAATCGGGTGCATCTGTGTTCTCTTCGAATTCAGTGGGTGTAGAAAGAGGTGCAACAGTACACTATTGAACGGGGTGCTCCTGTGTTCCCTTTGAGAGCAGTAGGTGTAGAAAGGGGAGTAATGGTACACTATTGAAAGGGGTGCATCTGTGTTCCCTTTGGGTGAGGCGGGTTTATGAAGAGGTGCAATGGTACACCTACGAGCGGAGTGCATCTGTGTTCCCTTTCATTTCATTGGGTGTAGAAAGAGGTGTAGCCGTACACCATTGAATGGGTGCACCTGTGTTCCCTTCGCGTGAGATTTCTGTAGAAAAAGGTGTACATGTGCACCACACCAACGGTGTACATGTACTCCCATATTTGGGGTGTGCAAGTGTTCCCCCAAAGGGTGTAGTATACGTGACAAGCACTTACACCCCCTATGGGTGTACCCCACGACACCCTTTTTTAGAGTATATATATATATATATATATATATATATATATATATATATATATATATATATATATATATATATGAGAGAGCACACATACTTCGAAGCTTTAAGGGGAATTTTTGTATCATAGAGTTATTACAATAAACGCTAAAGGCTCAGGTGGCGCTAGTGTGCTGCTGCATTTTGAACCAAACAGCAACCAGTCTACATTTGAAAAAATGGCACCAAACATATAGCCGGGTAGAAAGCCACTAACGCATGGAGGCTACTCAAGCATCCACTAAACCCGGAGAAGACCAAAACAGAAGAACACACCAGGCTCACAACACTATGCTCCGTCTCACCTTATGTTTACCACAGAGAAGGCTAGAAGCGCGAGCTCATTGCGTTGGGAGCTGCTCTTAAGGCTGCGGCTACCACGGCGGCCATCTTGAACAAGACCTTAGTTGAACCACCAGGGCGGCGTTGGCTGTCCGTGTGAGCTAGAGTTCCTGTGTCGGCTCCCTGCAGCGCGGTCCAAACCAAAGCTTCTTTTTGCGCGTGTAGGTCGTGCGGCTTGCGGATGTGACGTTTTCGTGACGTTTTTGCTGTTTCCGGGAGCGCTTTCTGAGTCAGAACCGTGCGGTTTGGTTTGGACGATGCCAGCTTCGGGCGAACGCGCACGCGCGCACGCAGGCACGAGCGCACTCTGGCGGTGAAGTGACGACCAATCGAAATGCAGCTTTGGTCCCGAGCGACTGTCCAATGAAAATTAACCTGTGGGATCGCTGCGCTGGTTGCGGTCGCGTCGCGCCGTCTTCATTCCTTTGCTTTCGTGATGGCATCTCGTGTGGATCCCACTTACGAAGCTGGGATTGCTGAGCTAATGAACCTGTGTGTGGTAAGGTAGTACGTCAGCAATGCAAGAACCGTCAACATGACTCGGCAAACTGCTTTTCGCGGCTGCATGTGAGCAGTACTTGAGTATCAAGAAGCAGCGAAGAGCCATCCGCACGCTGTTGAGGTCTAGAAAGACGCTCGGCGAGTACGCCACCACTGTGCGACAGCTGTACCAGGACCCCGACGGCCGGGACTTCTTCGAGTCCTTCTGTATGTCAAGAACCAGGTAAGTTATGCTAGCTTTTATTTGGTATGTTTAGTATATTTTTCATCATATGTACCACCGCATAAATATAAACGTGAAGCGTACACCATCTCAGTGAAATAGTTGGTACTGTACTTTCGCGAGACGGCAAATTCACAAGGTTTAGTCTTGTAATACTAAAGTCTAAACGATGGGCTGACTACATGAAGGCACTTTGCTTCCCCCTGCTCTCGCGATCGCGTGCGAGACAAAAACAAGCGCTGTATTTGCCTTTAGCGGTGTGTACTACCATAGGTACTATCACGTGGGTTTAAAGGCTGCTTGCACGTGAACATCGCAGGTATACATCGCTGTCTGGCATGCTTTGTACAGGTGAATAATCACAATCAGGGATAACTACTTTTGTCACATCTAATGCAAACGACTGAATTTTCGTGAATTGGTCACAGAAGCTTTTGCCCGATGGAACGGGTCGCTTTGAGAAATTCGTCAAGTATCGAGCTATTGCAAATAGTCCTTTATAGTATTTGTGCAGGTGCAAGCCTTTTCAGTGCATGTAACGATGTGTAAGAATCGGTCTTTTTTTTGCACTTTTTTTCTAGTGCTGTACGTCAACAGTTCATGTCTGTATAGATGCTTTCCTGAGTCCCATCTGTTCAATAGTGCATGTAGCCAGTTGTGTTTGTGTATTTTCAAGGTTTGAGCATCTCCTGTCTCTCGTTGCTCCACTGCTGACCAAGGAGACTACGAGCGCCGACAACACTATCTCTGCAGGAGAAAGGCTATGCAGTCTGCAACGGTAAAGCGTTCTTCCATATTCCACCTAAATCACAAATTTCAAGGATCTTTATTCAGAAGCCAAGCTTTGTCATAGGTCATAGGCATGCCATCTTTCCCGTTAACTGCATGTAGCATCCTCAGATGCAATAAAACTGTGTATGGAGCGTATGGTCCTTACAATACACGGAGAGATATATCCACATGCTCCGTCAAATATTCTTTAGCTAACACTTGCGAAGCCGGAGCGGCTAATATTTAGCTAACACTTCCGAAGCCAGCCAGGGTTGTAAGTATGTTCCATGTCAACCCGGAGTGAGGTGCACATACTTTCTGCAGCAACACCAGTGTGGGTTCCGGATCCATACTTGGGTAGTAATTCAATTACTGTAATTGAATTACTGTAATTTAACTACTTTTCTTGGTAATAGTAATTGTAATGAATTACTTTTTGGCTAAAAGGAATTGTAATTGTAATTTAATTACTTTTGGCTAAAAGGAATTGTAATTGTAATTTAATTACTTTCTAGCGTCAGTAATTGCAAAATTTCAGGCACAATTACAATTACTTTTGCAAAGCTTTGAGGCACCAACGGAACCTCTCTGAAATCCTCAGCGCTCGCACAAGCGGCCTAGCTCTTCGTGAAACGCTCACACAGACACACACTCACACACACGGACAACATAAATAGCATCGCATTGTCTGTTGTTTTGTTGCTTACACTGCAGGCTGAGAGGCAATCCTCTTTGGAGTCTACCTCAACGGCACCGTGTAGCGCCGTTCTGCGGTGCTTGAAGACAACAATAGTGTAAACATGCCAAAATATCGAAAGAAAAAAATTGAGCTTCAGCTTTCAGTCGAGGTTGGGAACTTATTTGTCTATGAAGTTATTTTCTTTCTTTTTTGCCAGTTCTTTTATGTCCCTCTTCCAGTATGTTTGTGTTATTTTCAAGTTCATTGCCTGTTGGTTTTACTTCGGATATTATTTGCATAAGCATTTTGGAGACTGACCTCGCACCTCTGAATATTGTCACCAATGATTCGGGAGCCCTGATTCGGTACTTATATATTTCTGAGCTATTATAATTTCAACTCAATGTAAATAATTTACAATACCATGATGTTTGTATGTGAATGTGGTTGTATTAGCGCATGTGGACTTTGCCTTTATACTAACACTTGTAAAATATTCCTATATGACTAATTGACACATTTTAATTTGCGTGGCTAACAAAAGTCTGTGAACCCAATTTTTTCTTTAGCGATCTGTCATCTTCCAGCATATAAACTAATTTATTAATATTTATTTAAAAATATAAGAACGTTGTACTTCATTGCCCCTATATACTGTCAAGTCCTAGCATGAATTTGACAAAATTCATAAAAGAAAGTACAATACGTGGACATTTGAGTAAGGAATGAACAAATATGTTGCATTCTATACTGCTCTTTTAAAGTTACATGGCCCAAGTCGGGTCGCTCTCAGGAAAAAGTAATTGTAAAGTAATTGCATTACTTTTGAAAAGTAATTTGTAATTTTAATTAATTACTTTTCACAGAGTAGTAATTGTTATTGCAGTTAAACTACTTTTGAAGCAAAGTAATTGTAATTGTCATTAAATTACATTTTGGAAGTAATTTACCCATGTATGTCCGGATCCCACCCCGACAGTTTGAGGAGGTCCACGTTGTGCTAACTATTCTGTCCCCTCCTTTCTTACTAACAGGCGTTTGCTTGGAGTGCATGTTCCAATTGTCAGACATTCAACCTGCTTTCACTGCATGATAACTTTCGTGCATGCACTGTATGCAGCATCTGTTGCTTGCTGCCAAAGATGTTCTCTTTTCACTGTATAACACCAGCTGGCCGGGGCACTGTGCTTCTTGGTTTGGCTCGTTGCTGAAAGCGTTAGGGGTGTTCCTCGCTCACAGCTGTCTTGAGCCACATGGCATGCTTGCTTTTCTAACCACATGTCTTGGTTGTGGGTCTGAGGGTGCTTGCAGGTAAGTTAGGTATGATGTTTGTTCTGCACGTGTGCAAAGACATTGCGAGCTTCCTTGTGAGCGTCATGTCGACAGTTTCAGATTAGTTTTTTTTTCTTTGTGCTCATTCCTTATCTCGCCGAGGCACTGTGCTGTTCGGAGATTCGTGTGCTGCAGCGCGACAGGGATCTTACTTGATCACAGCTGTATCGGGCCTGAGTGTTTGCCTTAAAATGCATGCGCTCATGTTCCCTGACAATGTCTAGGCACTTCAGTTGCAGCCGTTTCTTGGTAGCAGCATGGGTTTAGTCAGCTTGGGTTACTCTTGCCGAGTAACCGAGTAAGAGAACTGAGCACTCTCTCAACTGCTCAGTTCCGTATTGTGTGTCTAATGCTTGCTTTTCTTTGTTTCTTTTTGTGTGTATTTTGCAGGTACGGGCCTGGGGCTCTCGGCAGAGCCTGACTGCTAGAGAACATGTCTCCTGCTTGGTGGGTAGGAGTTGTTTATCACCATGGAGATCCAGCTTTATCGAGCATCATGGGTGTACACACTGTGGCCAAGAATTTGTTGCCTTGACTAAAAGTTAGCAGTGCGGGAAATGTTCGCCGCACAACAAATGAACCGGAACTCCATTTTGGTAGACTTGATGCTTGCACCCACAAACGAACAGGCATGCAGGTTCTGCTACAAGTCTTGCCGCGACGTCATTGTGATCCCCGCTTGCAAAAGAAAACTTTGTGCCCCCCTCCCTCTTCCCCCCAAGACCAGCACGGAATAAAGACCTTTCCATACAGTTACTTTCTTGTTTGTTTACTTTCCCTTGACTTTTCGGTGCACGTAATGATGGAAGTGCCAGCATTTCTTGGAGGCTAGGAAGACTGCAGACTGCACACAAACTGGTCCCGGGGCAGCCGACATGCTGCTCTATTCGGTATAAAATAGGTTGACGCGTGATTAAAATGAGTGAAGTGTGTTTCTATGTTTAAATTGTAGGCACATTTTATATTTCAATGGCATATTGGGCTGAAACATTGCGCTTTCAACGTAATAAATGTTAAACTTTGTACCTCTCTAACTTCTGTGTTTTGTGTCTTAACTTAAAGGCTCCTAAAAAGTTTGTAGCATCCCCACATAAAAGATGTTATAATTTCTGTGGTTCCACCACTATGCAGATTGTTCTGCAAAGTGAGTGCACAGTAAAAGTGATGTTATGTAGATCTTGGCATATTCCAGGTAATTTGGACACTTTTCTTTAATGGTTTCAACTATAAAGTTTCCGAGACACGAGAGGCAGCTTCCACGAGTGGGCATCTCGAAAACGGATATGGTTGGCCTTTAAAAAGGCTGTTTGAGAAGGTTTTGCCAGTGCTGTCAGAGTGGTTGACTATGAATGATAAGTAACATTACCATCATAGAGGACGTGCGACACGAGGCTTGCAGAACAATGTGCAGCAATGGGGCTGCCGTGTACTGTCCAGCAGTCTTTGTGTATCACATCCTCTATGCTAATATTGTTACAAACCTTCCCCAGTCACTCTATCGGGCAGGTCCGGCACCGCAAGAATTGCGTCGTTGGCGGGCAGTCGATGGCTTGCTGGCTGCAGGAAGAGAAGAGAGGGTGTGGGATATCACTCAAAAGCAAATGTGTTCCTTTATAAGTAGGGTTTCATGTTTTCAGAGTTTAGTAGTTTTTAGTAGTAGCTTTTTAACTGTCCAAGAAATAGATCCATGATTTGTCCTTAGCAGAAATTAGCAAAATAATTCCCCTTTTCTTTAACTGGTCAATATTTTAAAAGGGAAGCGAGATCTTTTCTTGGAAAGTCAAAGCCTGTATTGAGTAGTCTTGCGAAAAAAATGCCACCCCGTGGTTTTATTTTTTGGCCATGTATAACCTTCACAATCGGAGTTCATTGAAGAAATACGGTCTGACGAATCTTTACCGGCTAGTCATTTTTGGATTTTTTTCGAATTTGTCTGAAAACACATAATCTTTCTTTAACCAGTAGGCACACTTTGTCATTACTAAATCACTCAATGAATTCATGGTGCTGACTACGGTTTCATTACTGCATCAAATCATTTGTTTAGACAAGCGTCTTGAGATAACCACAAGAGACCACATGTGTGTTATTCCTAGCTACAATGCAGTCTCGAGCACAGCTTACACATGGTTATCTGAGTGGCGAGATGCATAGTATTGCAGATCACTAACGCGACAATCTTGTATGACTCCTCGTTCAGTCCTGACAGTAGGCGTCGACGATACGAGGTACAATCATGTTACGTAGCTCCAGGCGAGTGTCTGACACCAATCGCAGACTGCTGCTTCAAGCTTCTTCCGATGACCTGGAGCTAATAGTATTTGAGCATGCTCATACTTGCGGACCCCAAGGATACGATGGACGTGATACCCATCTGCAGCGAAGTATTCCCTCTTTGGGGCCTTTTCTCGATTCAGAAAGAAGGGCTGCATGAAGCAAACATGAACAATTATCCCATTAGAAATATGCAAAGTTGGTAAGGTGTAAATACCCTTTTCAATCAAGTATGTATAATCCTATCTGAAACAGAACAAACATACAACAGCTAATTCCCTACTAGTATTGTGAACAGCTGGGGTACCCGAAAAACTACGGGCCAGCAATTGGCCACTCGCAAAACATAAAGAGCACTCCCATGTGGGGATGCTGTGAACCTCCCAAAGTTCGAGCTTAAAGGGTATAAAAATTTGCAAAGCTTGCTGAGGTTCAAATTTGCAAAGTTTGTAATTTATTAACTCTGCCTGGGTTCGAAACAAAAAGTTGGTTGCTTTTAAACACTGCCTTCACGGCACCTCTACTACTATGGCGCCGAAAGCTGCAATAGGAAAACTGCCGTATGCAGCCTCTGGTTTCACTGTTTTACCACATGCATGTTAGTGCCATAAAGGAGGCGACCAGATGGCTTCTTCGACAAACTGTCTCCACTACGTATCCCATTAGGACTTGCCATAATGATATAGCATTTTTGCTATACTATTAAGTCGGCAGGGCAATAGGAGACATCACTCCACTCCGGTAGCCTGGAAAGAGGCTACCATTTAGAAGCGATCAATACTGACTGTTTGCCACATTTATTTTACATCGCAAGCTTGGTATGTATGCGTCATTGCATACGAACAGGAAAGCGGACTGCCCACACAAGCCGTACACTGTTTATGTGCTCATAATCGAGGGCAAGTTAAGAACAACTTTCGATGGTTGGGAGTTTCTGCCGGGCGACTAGCGCAGGCGGAGCTCAACTCTTCTTCATTTTTTTCACCCGACAGAAACTTGAGGAAATTGAATGACACTCCGATGTGGCTCATGGATGGAACATTTAAGACTTTGTTGCTGCTCTTCAGACAGTTAAAACATTCACGGTAATCTTTATGGCCATGTGTTCCCAATTGTTTACTGCCTCGTGACTCGACGAACCCAGATGGCGTACGAGGTGTTCTTCGAAGAAGTACTGAACTTCGTTGCAGATCTTGGACTTGCACTAAATCTGAAAACCATGAGTACAGATTTCGAATTGGCAGCAATCAAACTGTATTCGGTTGTTGCCCCCGTTGTCAGATGTGCACAGTTCCTGTTCTATGTGTGCCAATCAGTATGGAGGAGTGCAGCACCTAGAACTGGTAGTGCTTTACAAAAATTATGTAGATGGCTTCGCCATCAAGGTGACGCAGCTTGCAGCCCTTTCGTTCTTGCCCACCAAAGAAGTATGAGATGCCTATGCGCCCTTGAAACCACTCTTCCCGCAAGAAGCTTCCTACCTGCTGCGATGGTGGGAGGACAATTCTACCAGTTTGGAAAATCACGCCGCCGTGTTGGTCGTAGTAACGGCAGAGCCAGCAACATGGTCTGGCAACTCAGCCACCCCATATAGGGACTTGAGGCGCGAGCGCCCGAGCCACCATTAAAGGTTCGACGTGCGTTTGGTTCACACCGTCGTCTTGGTTCCTCGCTGGTTTCCGATACATGGTGTCAGAAGTGTCCTGCTGACTGTCCCTGCACCGACATAATCCACAACGCCAGCTATGGAGGGATTCAAGCCTCCAGAGGGACTCAGACTCAGCGGAAACCTCGCCCAGAACTGGAAAAATTCCGTCAACAGCTGGAGCTGTTCCTGGAAGCCACAGAGCCAGAAAAACCACGCTCGGCGAAACAAAAAGCGGCAATACTCCTACACATCGCAGGACCGGACGCTCTGCAAGTGTACAATACCTTCCAGTGCACAGATGCAGAACGCGGAAACTACAACCTCCTCCTTGAGAAGTTCGAGACCTACTGCACGCCTCGCTGCAACGAGACGTATGAGCGCTACGTATTCCGGTCCAGGATGCAGAAAGAAGGTGAGCCGTTTGAAAACTACTTTCGGGACCTCCAACTCAAGGTGCAATCGTGCAACTTTGGTACCCTCGCCGACTCGATGACGCGTGACCAAATCGTCTACGGAACCGCTGACAAAAAACTACGGGAGCGCATGCTTCGGGAAGAAAGCTTAACTCTAGAGAAGGCCGTGCAGTTCTGCAAAACAGCTGAGCTAACGGAAACTCATAAAAAGGCCTGGGAAGCACCAGAGCACCTCCTCGAGCCAGTGTCGGCATCGCAGAAAGAAGTCGAAGCACAGAAATGTAGCAGGTGCAATCGACAGCACGAGCCAAGGCGCTGCCCCGCGTATGGACAAGTCTGCTCAAAGTGCAAGAAAAAAATCACTGGGCAGCGTGTTGCAGACCGCGAGTGTACGGGCACGACGATCGGAGAGTAACCGACGGCGTCACGTGCGAACATGATGACTTTGCGGTGCTGGATGTGCAAGCTGTCACAGGAGACAAAGCCGACTGGCTGGTGGAAGCGTCAGTAGATAACCAAAAGGTCCTACTTAAGGTAGATACCGGAGCACAGGTGAGCATTCTGCCACACTGTGTATTTAAAAGGCTTAACAAGGCGGGACAGACGCAACCGAACGGAGCTGCACAAGTCTTCGAGGAGCTACAGCGGCGACCAGATTAGTCACCTAGGAACAGTGTGTCTCCCAGTAGAAATCGATTCCAAAAAGGCGACAATTGAATTCTTTGTCGTGAAGAAAGCTCGGCAGGCACTCTTAAGCCTTCGGGCAAGCGAAACCTTCGGGCTCGTAAGTCGAGTCGACAGCGTCATAAAAAAGACAGACCTGGAACGGAAGGTTGCTTCGGAGTTTCCGAAGCTCTTCGAGGGCCTCGGCTGTATAAACAACCCTTACAAGATGGTCCTGAAGGACGGCTCTCAGCCTGTTATTAAGCCGGCGCGAAGAGTACCGCACATGTTGAAGGAACCACTCAAGAAAGAGCTGGACAGAATGGAAGCCGCCGGGGTCATCACCAAAATGAGCGAACCCACTGACTGGGTAAGCCCACTAGTAATTGTCCGTAAAAAGGATGGCAAAATCAGAGTCTGCATGGACCCAAGGCACATAAATGAGTGCCTGAAGAGAGAGCACTACCAGATGCCAAAAAGAGAAGACATTGAGGCAGACCTGAAAAACGCAACAGTTTTTTCACGGCTAGATGCCAACTCAGGATTTCATCAAATTCCCTGGACGACGAAACCTCGAAAATTTGCACGTTTGGCACGCCTTTCGGGCGCTATTGTTTCAAACGACTGCCGTTCGGCATCGCCTCGGCACCCGAAGTTTTCCAAAAAAGAATGTCCCAGGTTTTTGAAGATTTGCCAGGTGTAAAAGTCTACATAGATGACATTATCATCTGGGGGCCACGGAAGCCGAACACGAGGCACGGCTCCGTACAGCTCTACGGGCGGCCAGTCGTGCAGGACTCACCTTGAACACGGAGAAATGCAGGTTTGGCGTGAAGGAGGTGGTTTTCCTGGGAGACAGGATCAGTGCACTTGGCATACAGCCTGACAAGAGCTTGGTGGACAGCGTAGTGAATATGCCAGTTCCCAAAGACAAGAAGGATGTTCAACGCATGCTGGGTGTGTTCACATATTTCAGCAAGTACCTGCCTAGGTTCTCGGATCGGACCACTCTCCTACGGAACCTGCTCAAGACGGAGTCGGTATTCGAGTGGACCCTCAACCATGACAACGAGTGGAAGACCCTCAAAACCTCGCTGACCACAGCACCAGTCCTTGCCTTCTACAATGAAGCCCTGGAGACTAAAGTGTCCACGGATGCGTCTAGCTATGGCCTCGGCGCAGCTCTCTTCCAACGCCATGACACAGAGTGGAGGCCTGTAGCTTATGGATCCCGAGTGCTGACAGAATGCGAATCTCGATACTCCCAAATTGAAAAGGAAGCACTGGGAAGCACGTTTGGTTGTGAGCGGTTTCACGATTTCATTTATGGAAGACCCATAACCTTGGAAACGGACCACCAACCCCTCATCGCTATTGCAAAAAAGAATGTAGGGGACATGCCCCTCGCCTCCAGCGCTTTTTTCTCAGACTGATGAAGTATGACTACAAGTTTCAATTCGTTCCGGGCAAGCAGCTAGTAATTGCAGATGCGTTGTCACGCGCACCGGCCCCCAGAGACTCACAAACCGTGCCTGAGGAACATGATGCCGAAGTGCATGCGGTCGAAACACTGTCAGACCTGGTGAGCGACACCACAATGACCAAGCTCGCTGCAGCGACAGCCGAGGACAAGGTATTGTCGGAAGTCATCAACGGCCTCCAGGATCACCGACCGCTGCCTCAGTCATCCCCTTACAGGTCATGCGCCGAAGAAATGTCCGTCGTTCAAGGAGTGCTTCTCAAAGGACTAAAGGTGGTTATTCCGAAGAGCCTCAGAGGAGAGATGCTTAAAAGGTTACATGATGGTCATTTGGGAGTGAACAAATGCAAAGCAAAGGCCCGTCTCCTAATGTTTTGGCCTGGAATGTCAGCGGACATTGCACAAATGGTTAACAACTGTTCAACGTGCAAGCATCATGCATATCAACAACCACCAGAACCACTGTCGATGAGAGCAGTGCCACTTCGCCCATGGGCGCGCGTTGGTGTGGACTTATTTCAGTATGGCGGGCAGACATACCTAGTTGCTTTTGATGCCTACTCGAATTTCCCGGAGGTTGAGCACCTTACACATACCACGACAGATGCAGTGGTCAATGCGCTGTCGGCGATCTTCGCAAGGCATGGACTACCAATCGAAGTGTGCTCCGACAATGGGCCCCAGTTTAGTTCTAGCGATTTTAAGGCTTTCGCGCTCAAATACGACTTTCGGCACGTCACTTCGAGCCCACACTTCCCGTGCTCAAATGGTCTAGCCGAGAAAGGCGTTCAGATAGTCAAGAGGATCATGAAAAAATCAGAGCATGCACAAGAAGATTACAGGCTAGGACTTCTCAACTACAGATCTTCGCCTCTGGAAGACGGCCGATCACCAAGTGAACTTTTGATGGGAAGAAGAATCAGGTCGCGCCTGCCCGACTTCACTGGACCGGCTCCAAATGCAGTGCACAAGCATCAGCAGAGCAGCCGGGGCAGAAGACCGCTTCAGCCACTTCCTCCAGGGAAGGTGGTTCGCCTCAGGGAAAAGAATTCCTGGGCAACGAAGGCTAAAGTCCAGAACTTGGTGGCCCCAAGATCCTACCAGGTCATCACGGAAGCGGGCAGAACACTGCGAAGAAACCGACGACACCTCCTTCCAACCCCGGAGGACTTTACCCCTGAAGAAGAAAACAGCGAAGTGGAGGACTACACATGCTTGGCTCCAACAACCAGACCCTCATTTGGGGACCAGCCTACTGGGATGGACACGGCGTCTGCAGCCCCAGGGCCAGCAACTCGGTCACCTACCCGAGTGTCAGCGACTGTGCCTCCAGCCCTAATGGGAGTTACTGTGCCGCCCGCGGACTCTAGTAGAAGGACGCTACGACGCGTGCGTCGTCCACCTCATAGGCTGACGTACGATGAAGCTTTCCGTCAACAGCCTTGACAATAGTGTTGTTGTTCTGCCCTAAGAGAAGGGGGGTGTAACGGCAGAGCCAACAACATGGTCTGGCAACTCAGCCACCCCATATAGGGACTCGAGGCGCGAGCGCCCGAGCCACCATTAAAGGTTCGACGTGCGTTTGGTTCACACCGTCGTCTTGGTTCCTCGCTGGTTTCCGATACAGTCGTGCCCTGATTAGGAGTAATCTGTGGCACTGTTCCAGATTTTCTTTTTATCCTTCGCAGATATGTTATGTCATAAATCGAGACACAACGGTTCCCCGCGTTTCGGCATTGTGACTTTTTGTCTCTGCATTCCTATATCAGGCGTACCCCAGTTGGGGTACGCCTAACATAGAATAATTTCAGCATTGCGATAATTCGGAATTTGTGGCATTTGAAATGCTTCCTGTAAAAGGAGCTCACACCCTTGCACATACTTGCATCCACTTTCTTGTGTGGAACTCAATCCTTATAAATAGGCCCATCGATGTGCCACAAGACATGACACTTCATAACAAGAATAATATCTATTTAGACTGCAGACACCACAAAAAGACGAGTGGACCCTGCCCAATTCTACTGGATTTCGGATAAAATGCACAACTTACATGCGGGTTGATGAGGACGACGTCAGCCATCTGCCGCACGTCTCTCGCCAGCAGGCAGTTCAGCAGTAGTCTGCGGCCCTTGGCTTCCCGGTCTACCCAGCACCTTGGCAGCAACTTGAACACCAAAATGCTGCAAAATACACACAAGAAGAAACAAAGAAAAGCAAGCATTAGACACACAATACGGAACTGAGCAGTCGAGAGAGTGCTCAGTTCTCTTACTCGGTTACTCGGCAAGAGTAACCCAAGCTGACTAAACCCATGCTGCTACCAAGAAACGGCTGCAACTGAAGTGCCTAGACATTGTCAGGGAACATGAGCGCATGCATTTTAAGGCAAACACTCAGCCTCCAATACAGCTGTGATCAATGAAGATCCATATCGCGCCGCAGCACACGAATCTCTGAATAGCAGAGATCTGGAGGGCAGTCTGAAAACCTCAGGTTAGCAGCGGCTGCTCTCAGGACCTGCTCCACTGGTGTGTTTCCACCATCCACGGACCTCTTTCGCTTTACTGGCCGAACACCAGCAGGCCGAGGCACATGTCGGGGTGCAGCAGGGGGCTCGGTCACTTCCTCCACATCCGCAGGGGTTGGCCTTGGTGGATGCGCACTCTCTGCTCCACGCTGTGCAGCCAAGAAAGCAGCCGAGACCTCGAAGGGTGATGTTGAGTCCTGGAAATGCATTTGCCCCTGTCAATATAAGCTAAGCAGTCTAGATCAGGGCTCAGCAACCCTTTGAAGCAGCTGGCCGAGGAGACGCAAAGTGAATGTGGGGTTGGGCCAGACGGGACACAGGTGTGTGTGTGTGTGTGTGTGTGTGTGTGTGTGTGTGTGTGTGTGTGTGTGTGTGTGTGTGTGTGTGTGTGTGTGTGTGTGTGTGTGTGTGTGTGTGTGTGTGTGTGTGTGTGTGTGTCTGTGTGTGTGTGCGTGTGTGTGCCTGTGTGTGTGTGTGTGTGTGTGTGTGTGTGTGTGTGTGTGTGTGTGTGTGTGTGTGTGTGTGTGTGTGTGTGTGTGTGTGTGTGTGTGTGTGTGTGTGTGTGTGTGTGTGTGTGTGTGTTTGTGGGAGTATGCTGACACACGCTTAAAAGTATCTGCAATTATGAAGAAAAGCCTATTTAAGCCTAAATGCTTTAGCACTGCGCTGATTTCTGAAACTTAGCCTACAGAACACTTGAGCCCCTTCTCAATACACATTTTCTTTCAATATTGCTCGCCACGATGCAAGCATGCAAGTTTAATGTACTGATTAAAAGTCACGCAGAGGTGTAGAGCTCTTTATCCGTCATTGTCTTTTCGCAAAAGCATGTGTGACTATGTGTGCTTCATCCTCGAAAACATTCGTTTACACAGCGAGCATCAGTGTACTCCTTAGATTTGAAAACCCCAACATAGGAAGCCAATGTGAAAATTAACTGAACGAGTCCTCTTACTCATCATCAAAAAACACTGCGAACAAGTCCTCCAACTCATAATCCACTTAAAGATGAGCAAGCCCCACTGGATAAATATCTTGAACTTGCCAGAAGTCTGTCTGATCTTATTTCTGAAAGATACAGATGTTGTTCGAATCCTCCTCCCTCAAATAATGCAATACTCCAAGTTTGAAGAGTTTTTGTTACCGGTGTCTTTGCAACAAGAAAATTAAGTGATTAGACTCTTCACAATCCGTTTCAACATAACTTTGCTAAACAGTTAAATCAATGGCCCGGCCAGCCAATGACTGTCAGAGCGAGGCATGCGACAGCATACTGTCCGAGGTTGCAATCATCTTGCGGAGGGCTGTCACATACCTTGCTCTGTTGCTCTTATTGCCTCACGAGGGATGCAGCTCTTACCATTTTCAAAGTTATGCTGAAATGAAGTATACTGCACTGTGATTGTCGGAATAGTTAAGATAAAGCTCTAAAGCTTTTCCATCTGCGAGATTCCAAGGTTCGAGTTCGAAGTAAGACATCGACCAGTAATATCAGACCGAACCAAAATCGGAAAGCTATGATGGCTTTCCTTCTACAAAAACACGAACTAAAAAGTCTTCTGTTCGGCCCAGCGACTCCACATGCACACTGTGCCAGGGGCTGACCCCTCATTTAGGTGGTTAGCCAGTGCGCTCAGTATTTAAGAGATAAGGGTTATCCAAAAAAGCAGCAATTAGGGGAGAGGGGGGGGGAGAAGGTGGTGCTGTTGACAGCTGTAACGCCCTGTATAGAGGAACACAAGAAAACAAAAAGAAATAGCTTTTGTAAGCTACAGCCTACGCTCATTAGTCTGAAAGACCGACAAGAAAGTCAAGGCGGGCAAATAATCACCACGGGATCTTGGTCATCAGTTGGCTTGGTTGTACCTGCGGTGCATCCAGGTGACTGGCTGCATGATGGAGTCACTCCTATAATTCACCAGAAGAGTTCAAGTTTCATCGCATATGACAGCACTTGTGAAAGACACCTGGAAACGTGACTATAAGCCAACTAACATAATGATGAGGAGGCATCGCAATACACTGCATGCTATCTTACCTCCAGTTTGAGAGCTGGACTGGCTTTCTGATGTTCCTGTAGGCTCAGACCTGCATAATTGACAAAAAGGACCGTGTAGTTGCATACGAATGAGAAATATGAAAAGTGTACTTTCGTGAAACAGTGGAGGTGCCAGTCAGGAAGCGCAAGCTGCCAAAGTAGATCCACTTTGGCTTGTAGATGTCCGAGGTTCCACAGCCGCTGCGCTCTGTTCCTGCCACCTTGCCCGCTTCCTTGGCGTATTTGTCCCTCAGGTAATTCCACTTTGTCTTTCAGATGTCGTCTGGAGAGAAATATGTTGATTCTAGTGTGGGACAAGCCAGACAGACATGATATACTCATACAGAAATGTGAAAAACACGACAAAATTCCATAGGCAATAAACCGATCTGACTAAGTGTTCGGCGCATGCGTGTCGCCGCCATAACTTTAGTTCACAGGAGGCAGACGGCAGTGCACGAGAGGGCTCGTGCCGTCCCATGCTCCACACGCGCAGAGCTCCAGCAAGGTCGTCGCACGTGCCCAAAGACTAAAGTTCCCTCGATGCATTGCGGCAGCGGTGGCGCAGTCAAACTGGCTGCTGAGATCGGCCTATTGTAATGCTTCGTGGGTAACGAACAGCACACACAAAACGCACGTCCAAAGCACTTGCACAACAAATTTAGTCCCACACTTAAAAATGACTCGCCAGCTCTCAAGCAAACGACCATAGTATGTTCACTGCTAGGCTGACAGGGCGGTAGAAGCTACATGCTCGCAGGAACAATCAACAATAGGGTGCATGCATACAACGTGGTCATACTCTCCGGGTAGTCACGGGCATAGAATGAATCAGGCGCTGAGGAGCAGGTGACTGACTGATCTAGAGACAGAGAGTACATAGCTTTCACTGCCCATCAACTTAGCAGTGAATCAAGTACAGACATTTAGTACCGATCTCGCTAACATCTGCTATGTGTACGATGCTACGTATACTTTGAGGGCCAATCGGAACAAATCTACAAAGCAAGAATCGTAAAAATTTGTTTCGGGCGGTATGGTACTGGTACTGCAATTTGTCATTTCGTTTCGAGAAGTATTTTAAACATGCTTGGCTCAATCGAAAGTTATAATTAAATAGGATTGCTTGTCTGAAGGACACAAATGGAGTTCAGCCTTTTCCATACAACCGAGACAACACTTTCTCGTAGGCTGAACAAAAAGAGGAATAAAGGCGACGCAGTGATTATCTTCCTTCTCATTTTTGGTTGAAACAACCGTCAAAACAACGCAAAAACGTGAAGAAAAAGAAAGCATTTGGGTATTTACAAATTACAAATATTACCGTCTTCGTCTGTCGATTTTTGAATGAATTTTTCCGCAATATTGTTACAAAAACAATTCAGCACCATCACATATCAAGTAAACCATGCGCGCGACACAAAATGCGAAAACACGATGTCAGGGGTTGCAAAACGGTACTTACAGCGCACGATGCCCAACAGACGGGCGACCTCCTTCGAGACGTTCTCCCGTTTCGGGTTGTCTTTGTAGTCGCGCCGAAGCTTCCCGTACAACCAACGGTAGTTCTGGACGAGCTCGATCAACTGAAACCACTTGCTTTGGTCATCAAAGACGGCAGCTTCTGCGGCCTTCTGCGCAGCTTCTTCTTGCCTCTGCGCGTCCGCAGCAGCCTTCTTTACGGTCACCTTCCTCGCGTCGGAAACAGGGGCAAAGTTCATAGATGTAGCCATACGGGCCCTACTCGCAGGCAACTGCGAAGATAATCTGCTTCGGCTGTGGCGGCTGCGCCCGACCGACGGCACGACCAGCCAACGTCACATCCGCAAGCCGCACGACCTACACGCGCAAAAAGAAGCTTTGGTTAAATTGGGTTGTGTGTATGTTTATACAGCCCAGAACTTGGTCTGCCTCCAAGGGCGACGAGTCTCCCAGCTGTAGATGAGCAATTTAGCCAGTGCAGTATAAACCGCTAGCCTGGGGTCTTTAACGTGCACCACGCAGTAGTGATACACGACCGCACGCCGGTACGATGCTCATCCATGCTTTGGTTTGGGAGCCAGAGTTGCGCGTTCTATGGAGCCTCCATGTGCGCTTTGCTAGGGTGATGCCACCCTTTGTAATACCACTCGCCGCCAAACCAGCAGCCATTTTGGTTCTCGGCGATAATCCGTGGGGCTTATAACCCTCCCGGAAACAAGCACCTTATCTCACAAGTTCGGAGCAGCGTTGTGGAACCCACGGAAGGAGGATTAGCAGTTTCGCCCCTCGGATGGGAGGACCGATGGACAGAAAGGCCACTTTCCAGCGCACGAAGAAACAATGAGGAACAAAATGGCGGCGGAAGAGGGTGTGGGAAAGGGAAACAGGCAGTTGGCATCACTCTATGCGAAGCGCACATGAAGGCACTCTAGCGCGTTCGTCTCCGTAGCGCCGTCTTTCCTGCGTGGCATGTTGTTCCCGCTCGTCACGTGACTGAATTCGGCGAATAGCGGCGCCGCGCGTTCGAGGTGCGCGGCGCGCTCTCTCCGTCCCCTCATCTACTTTACAACGCTTACACACACAAAAGCAGGGGAACGTACGCCGGGGCGCGTGCAACGTCTACTTTCCTGCACGGTACTTGATCCGGCTCCTCACGTGATCGGATCTCGGCGAATAGCGGCGCGGCGGCATGTGGAAAACAGACGCGCAACTCTGGCGCTGGAACCTTCGCGGCGATTTCGAAACCCTTTTTCCCGTCGCTTGCGACCTTGAGTTTCCTTCTCCGCTCTTACGCCCCTCCTTTCACGTGTTCACACTCTGGCGCGTCGCGCGTGCGTTCATTGTTCAGAGGACAATGTACCGGATAATCCTCAACTGAAGGCCCCCTGCCCCAACTTGTCCGGCTGCCAAGTGATCTGAGCGAGATGGGGCTTTGAAGCGGTATGGAAAAGTGGGACCGCCAATTTTGAACTATGCTTTTTCGATGTTGCATAAGTTGTGTACAGGGCTGGCAGAGGCACGGGCGCGAGGACGTAACTGTATACAATGCTTGGGTTGCAGGAGCACTCGCGCGTAGAAATGGTAGGAAGCGCTTTCTGAAATCACACGCCTGCATTCCCCAGCGTTGCAATCCTACGAGTAAAAAGAGTACACCTTCGACACTGCGTCAACGTCTCATGAGTTGGTGAGCGCAACAGTATACATCTGAGCGCGCCCTGGATGCCGGCCGTACGAAAGACACACCTGGCGCTTCATGTCACCACTGCATCTGCTTGCACGCGCTGCCGATTGGCGGTTCTTTCTTTTTTTATTTTGTTTCGTCAGTCTTTTGAAAATACTGAAACTAATATTTTCTCAGACCCTGCTCATCGTACCTCTGCACTACAGTTGTGTAAACACATTGTGATGTAATTTGAGATATAGGACGGAGTGTCTACATTCTTATTTCGTGTGTAATGCCGGCATAATATTCCTTTGCTGCGAGAGGGTCAAAAGAATGGTAGGGTCGGCAGCAAAAACTATTTCGATGCCCGAATTATGATCAAACACCAGTAAGAACATAAAAAAGAAATCACATGGGCACAATAAAAAGATTGCTACAACAGGATGGTGCGCGGGGCACAAACAATATTCGGAGTGACGTTGACGGAACGCGACAAGCCAGATCTTTCCTGATGGCAGTCGTCAAAGGAAGCGAGCTAAACATTGATCTGGTGCCTTGTTTTGATCGGCGTTGCACGAAAACTCGTCGATTACCGACTATCTTGTCAGTGGTGAACATAGTGAACATGATCTGGATGATTTTTTGTTTCTGTAAGCTAAATCAGAGTATCGAAATATGAGACGTCCGCTGACGCTTGCGTCGGCTAACAAAACCTCAATCGCCGATCGCGGCCGATGTCAAGGGTGTATACAAATACATCAAGTCGTCTGGGCGCCGCACTTTTTTTGCCGGTCAGTAGAGACTCCGCGAATTCTGACCCGAGCTACTCCGTGCCGAGCTGAGGGAGCCGCTACTGAACGCGACCAACCGCGGAAACCAAGAATGGCTGAACTTTCCTAATTGCCGTGTGATTTGCCAATTCGTTCTTCCAATAGCAGTAAATTCGTCCCAATCGCCATTCGATTTACTAATCGATTATTTGTAGGAAAGGATATATTTTAATATTCGTGTGGCCCACCAAATGGCAATAAAAGTGGCATAGGATTCCAAAACTATAATGTCACCCTAATTGACAAACTTGTTTCACTTGAAATTAGAGTTGACACGCAAGCGAGCAGGTGGAACTTATACTAAAAAGGCCAGAAACGGGAGATACAAAAAACAAATAAATAAGAGCGGGATAAACACAACATAGTCTCAAATCACAGCTGAAAATGTTTACTTGGTGAGTGTAAATGTCCAGACTTTGTATTAGTAAAATATATATATATCTATATATAGATTTTTTTTTCACTAATTGGTGCTAGTGCACTTCTAGCAATTTGTTTTCAGAGCCACGGCATGCCCGCTGCCGGCCAAATATCCACTTTAATTCTATTATGGCTTTCGACACGTAAAAACACGCTCGAGAATTTTCAACAATATCACGCGAGCGCCGACCGGCCTGTAGATCAGTAGGAAGGACACCCACATGAGCTTAGTCAGTGAACGAAAAGACAGACAGACAGACACAAACTTCACGCTAGGCACACAGAGCAGGGATAGGTACAAGGATGAGAGGCAAGCGCGGACGAAGGTAAGCAGTGCACAATAAATACGCGAAAACTCGCAGCAACCGAAGAACCACGCAGCAAACACCTACGTGCACACGCACCAGAAGCACGTGCGTCACGCTGCGTATTGACGCGGCACTGGCGGTTTTGGTGCTTTGAAACTCGATGTCGATTGCGTGAGCGATTATGTTCAGCAGACTGTGAACCGGTGGAGCCTGGCATAAAAAAATATAGTTTGACAAACTGAAATTGTCGTTTGACAATATGCGATTGAAAATCTTCCTAAAAGCTATATTAGCAGAAAGTACCGTGTTATAAAGGACCACACGAGTTTCGACCAAGTTTTTATTTTGCAAGAAACGCAAAAAACCAAGTGTACAACCAGTTTCCAAAGCTGGCAACCACAGCTGGAATCAGCGCCATCCTTGGCAGCTTCCTGAACCTCGCGTAGTCACATTTCAGCTGCCACCACAAGAGGGCGCCACAAGACAACCAATTTATATTTTCTGTATTTTTATGATTTTTTTATTAATTAGGCACGATTAGCGATTATGTTGGCTAATAATCATGACCTGGGACAGTAAACTCTATTTCGTACTAAAAATATCGGCCTAAATGTCTGCCAAAAGGGGTCAAAATACTCGTTTTCGACTATCAACAAATTCGTGATTTCGCCTGTATTCAAACTTTTTTATGGAAAATGAAAGGTGAAATTTAGAAAAAGGGCCTCGGTTGACAAAGCAGAATATGTTTTTCTTTACGGGCCTACAATTTTATTCAACTGTGCCAATCCCTAAGCTCTGTACCATTGTACTACCAAATGAAGTTTGCCAAAATTAACTGTTTTTGTCAATTTTCACGTGAGCATTCCGAAAAAAGTTTAGGTTATAATACAATGAAATTTAGTGTAGCTCTTTCGACTATAATTGCAAACACCTGTAAAAAGTTTCAGAATAAAATGACCGAGTAGGCGCCAAACAATTCGCGACTGAATGTGCTTCCGCGAAGTCAGTTTTTCTAAAGTAAATATTTGTCAAAATAAAAAAAAAAAGGGTCTCTGTTGACAATGAACGCACTCTTCTTCTATAACATTCTAAAATTTGAAAGAAATTGCTCCAATAGTGCACCCTGCACCACTGTACTACGAGACCATGTTTTGCCGAAAAGGCCGATATTCGCGAGTACCCACTGAATTAGCTTTTTGCATTAGGAAAACAAATCCTACATCAGAGGAAAGATAACGTTGTACACTACAAGATGATATATAACACATAATTTTAGCAAGCTTGAACACGCCACAATCGCATTTCGAAAACGTGCGGAAAGCGTTATATGTCATGGCCGCCGTGGGACCGCAGCCGAGCTTGTGCCGCCGAGATGTGCCCTAGAGCAAGGAACTCGCGCTTGTAGCCTTTCCTGCGGTACATCATAAGGTGAAGCAGAGTATAGTAAACGAAGCGCTTAAAGAAACGGGGGAAGAGGAACTCGCGCTGAAATGCGTAAAAAGGTATCTAGGAACAGAAGGAACATGCAAAGAACGGAGGTATTTCGGGAACAGGAACTCAGACTTGGAAAGCGAATTCTCTACCTTTGAAGTGCGAGCGGTACTGGTGAATCTCAACACGCGATCAGCAGCAGGGCCCGATAAAATCTTCAACAAAACACTCAAAAACTTAGACAACAATTCGGTCAAGCGATTACGGAGCTCTTCAACAAACACTGGAGGGAAGGAACGATACCAAAACAATGGAAGACCTCCAACACGATACTAATACCCAAACCAGGCAAGGAGCTAAGTCTCAATAACTTACGCCCGATATCACTTACTTCGTGCTTAGGAAAAGTTATGGAGCATGTTATTCTAAACAGACTAAACAGATATCTGGAAGAAAAAGAATATTATCCCATGAGCATGGTCGGATACAGAAGCAAGCTCTCCACCATGGATGCCCTAAGACAAATCAAGGAACAGCTGATAGACTCTAAGAGCAAAAAAAATGCAGAGCTATACTAGCACTGGACTTAGCTGGAGCCTTTGACAACATAACACACGATTTCATACTCGACTCCATAAGCGCAGTGAACCTGGGCGAGAAACTGCATAAGTTTGCAGGCAGCTTTCTTTCCAACAGAGAAGCCACATTGAAGGTAGGCGAACTTACAACCGACGGCATAAAACTAGGAAACAAAGGCACACCACAGTGTTCAGTAATCTCGCCGGTCCTTTTTAACATTTCTATGATAGGACTGGCGAGAGAACTTGAACAGGTTGAAGGTATTAGTTTTAGTATATACGCAGATGATATCACTATATGGACGGAACAAGAGAGCGAAGAAGATGTAAGGAAAGCACTACAAACCGCTATCATCGCCACAGAAAGGTACCTCAAACCATCGGGGCTCAAGTGGCCAAACAAGTCGGAGCTTCTGATTCTTAAAAACAGCAAGAATCGGAAAAAGAAGGAACAGGAAACTAGAGGTTAAAATATACACAGAAGACGGAACCCAAGGTACCTGTAGTGCAAAAAGTCAAAATCCTAGGAATGCACATCCAGCGCGACGGAGGAAACAAGACCATGCTAGAAACTCTCCTTAGCAGAATCAGCAACGCACATAGAATGATCAGAAGAATCACAAACAAACACGCAGGGATGAAAGAGGAAAATTTGTTGAAACTCGTGCATGCATTTGTCATCTCACACTTAATATACTTGACTCCATTAGCTAAAAGGAAAAAAAACGAACTGGAAAGACTAAACGCCAAAGTACGAGCAATATATAGATCAACACTAGGAATACCCAAAACTACGAGTAACGAAGCACTGAACCGCCTAGGAATACACAACCATGTTGAGGAAATAATTCAGGCACAGAAGCAAGCTCAAAACAACAGACTAGCATGGACCAAAACCGGAAGGGATCTTCTAAAGGAACTAGGACTAACAGCTAAAGATGATCAATGCGAGAAAGAGACGCTGCCGAAAAGTGCATATGAGAGAATCAAGATACCACCAAGCCCAAAGAACATGGACCCGAATCATGACGAGGAACGAAGAAAAGCTAGAGCCAGAGCTCTGCTAAAGACCTACGGTAAAAGAAAAGACGTACTCTTTGTAGATGCTGCTTGTTACGACAATAAAATGCTCGGACACAAAGTAGCAGTAGCAATAGATACAGAAGGCAACGCTATAAGTGCCATTAGTGTTAGAAACGCCTCGATAGAAGAAGCAGAGGAGATGGGCATCGCCATAGCAGCGAACTGCAAAAACTGCAGCCACATCTTCTGCGACTCTAAAACGGCTATCAGCCACTATATCAAAAACTACGTACACAAAAGAACGACTAAAATCCTTAGGAAAACAAGCGAAAACTCAGAACAAATAACCATACATTGGTTCCCAGCACACATTGATCTAAGCGAGGACGAAGACCTGCCTAACTTTAACGTGCACGCAGACGAAACCGCGAGGAAACTGAGCCGCGGAATAAGTCAGGCGCCTACAAAGGAAGAGGTAGAAAGAAAGCGAAACTCCACAAACTTTTCAAGAAATTACTAGAGGCTTCAAATTAAACAGGAGAATCTACGCTCCACCACATAAAAATCTCAGTAGAAGAGAAGGTGTTTTACTCAGAATGTTACAGACTAAAACAATCCCAACACCCAAAATGATGAACATCATTAGACCAGAGTTTCGAAAAGAACCTATATGCAACGTATGCAAAGAGAAAGTAGGAACTTTCAAACATATAATGTTCGAATGCATACAATCCAGGAAAAAGTATCCGCTGACCACTGAGGGGGACATGCTGGCTGCCTTGACCCAACCTGACGAGCGTGCCCAAAAGTGGGCCATCCAGTATGCGGCTAACACCCTTGCCCAGCAAGGCCTGGACGGGAGTCAGCCGCACATGCACTGAATAAGTGCAATAAGTGGTTTTCAATAAAGTTTTTCTTCCTTCTTCCTTCCGGAAATGCATTCTTATGGGAAAACGCAAACGCGTTTTCTCTTTGCGCTTGATTATAAGAGCAAATATTGCTTAGTGTTGTGACAGAATAAAAAGTTTGGAAGTTTTACAATCGGATGTACAAAAACTTGCGTCAATTAAAGTGTTTTTTTTTTTAGAATTCAGGGCGTCGGACATTGCGCTAAAATAGCCCAATACACCTGTGTAATACGTGTTGACGTTGCAGACTGCTATTATAGGGCACGTATTTACGCCTTTAGTCAATGCTATGAAGCACACCGAGTGAATCAGCTTGACAAAACACCAAAAGGTTGCTAATATATGCCAACTCAAACAATGAAAACAGACGACAAGGACGAAGCATAAAGTTATGGCACGAACACCGTTACGAGTAAAGAAACTACACTGATTTCTATTATTTCCAGGTGAAGAGAAAAATATCACGTACGTTTTCCCATAGGAATACACAGGAATACTGGAAAAGTAAACTGGCTGCTGTCTGCTTCAATTTGCAATTGGAAGTCCCGTAGACACTAGCGCCAGCTGAGCCTCTAGCGCTTATTGAGTAACTTTAGTATATATATATATATATATATATATATATATATATATATATATATATATATATGTATATACTCCTTTGAACGTAAATACAGGTTTTTTTTTTAAGTTTTACAGATTTACAGTTTTACAGATTTGTTTTAAAAAAGCCGTGAAAGTTACACTTATGCGGTTTGTGCAGGTGAGTTATACGGCCAGGGGGACATTATGTGGGTGGATAATGATTGCGATAAGTCGGCTACTTAATTAAAATTTGTTAATTAACTATTTAATTAGTTTAAAATAGACATATGGTTCCAAATTAGAAACTTAGAGAGCGTCATCGAAAACCACTAAATCAACTCTTTTTAGAACGACTTGAAGCTCGTAAGAAACTCGGGAGCGCGCCAAAGTTACCAACCTGTGAAGCAGGCGCAAAGCCAGCAGTGGCGGAGCGCGATAATAATCTAATCATCCGTGTTTTGCCACTGCCAGCTTTGTGCCTGCTGCACAAGTGGTAACTTTGGTGCACCCCCGAGTTTCCCACGAGCTTTAAGTCGGTCTAAAAAGAGTGGATTTGATTTAGTGATTTTTGAAAAGGCACGGCAAGAATGCATGGGGCGGGGTAGAGGGGCTTGCAAAACACCAAGCCTGCGGATTGCGAGCTTGGGGCATTTCGAGGACGAAAAAATTAGAGTGGAAGGACGCCAAGAGGGTGCCGGAACCCAGCCGCTTCACATGTGGAAATATGAAAAATCAGATGAGGAGAATTCTTTGTACGTGGCACGCAGCGCGGACTCTGAGTGGAAGAAGTCCCTTGAACGTGTTCTAGTAGATTGCTTGTGTCACCAAAACCGGCTGCGCCCGGATATATTAGAGACTTCTCTCGTCCCATTACCCGGAGGCCGACCCAGGAGTACATCACATGTTTCCAACTTCCTATGTCCTTCAATATAAACAAGATTCCGCGGGACAAACGGTTCGAAAGCCTTAATGCACCTGGCTTGATATATCGCGCTTCCAACCACGCTATTTTCGTCTCGCACGAAATGCGACCTGTGTGAACTCGAAGTCTGCTCTGGACTTGGAGCCGTGAGATTCGATCTGCGAAAAAGCGGATCGAGCCCGGGAAAAGCGACGGTGGCTGGGCAGGTCCGTGCTGGGGAAGCCTCCGCAAGAAGTGTGTGCGTGTGGGTGTTTGTGACTGGCCTCATCGAGCTGCCCACTAGCCCAGCGTGGAATCCACCGGTACCACCCCTTCGGGCAATGCAACGAAAGAGGCCGTAACTCCTGGACAGTGACAGATCAGACACTCTCTCCACCCGCTAGCTCCTGGGCATTGCAATCTGGTTGGTAGTAATTCAGGATTTTAGAAGTTCAGCTTTTAAATGTCGGTGACAGGTCAAGAACAAAGTGGAAGCTCCTCCCACCTCTCTCCACTTTAGTAGAGCTAACGCCGGAGAGGAGGCGACCTCCTCTCTACCGTTCGCTCCACTGAAGTGGAAAGGGGTGGGAGGAGTTTCCACTTCGCTCTTGAATTTTCTTCTGTGTATTCGCTAGGTATTTTGCATTTTGCCGCCCGCCCACCGGCAGGGTAAAGTGCTAAGACTACGCCACCACTGTGCGACAGATGTACCAGGACCCCGACGGCCGGGACTTCTTAGAGTCCTTTGTATGTCAAGAACCAGGTAAGTTATGCTAGCTTTTATTGTTTATGTTTAGTATATTTTTGATCATATGTACCACCGCATAAATATAAACGTGAAGCGTGCACCATCTCAGTGAAATAAGGTACTGTACTTTCGCGAGACGGCAAATTCACAAGGTTTAGCCTTGTAATACTAACGTCTAAACGCTTGGCTGACTACATGAAGGTACTTTGCTTCCCCCTGCCCCCGCTCTCGCGATCGCGTGCGAGACAAGAACAAGCGCTGTCTTTGCCTTTAGTGGTGTGTACTACCATAGGTACTATCAGGTGGGTTTAAAGGCTGCTTGCACTGAACACCGCAGGTATATTCACTACACTAGCTGTCTGGCATGCTTTGTACAGGTGAATAATCACAATCAGGGATCACTGCTTTTGTCACATTAATGCAAACGACTGAATTTTCGTGAATTGGTCCCAGAAGCTTTTGCCCGATGGAACGGGTCGCTTTGAGAAATTCGTCAAGTATCGAGCTATTGCAAACAGTCCTTTATAGTATTTGTGCAAGTGCAAGCCTTTTCAGTGCATGTAACGGTGTGTAAGAATCTGTCATTTTTTTTAACTTTCCTTCTAGTACTGTACGTCAACAGTTCATGTGTGTATAGATGCTTTCCTGAGTCCCATCTGTTCAATAGTGCATGTAGCCAGTTATGTTTGTGTATTTTCAAGGTTTGAGCATCTCCTGTCTCTCGTTGCTCCAGCTGCTGACCAAGGAGACTACGAGCGCCGACAACACTATCTCTGCAGGAGAAAGGCTCTGCGGTCTGCAACGGTAAAGCGTTCTTCCATATTCCACCTAAATCACAAATTTCAAGGATCTTCATTCAGAAGCCAAGCTTTGTCATAGGCATGCCATCTTTCCCGTTAACTGCATATAGCATCCTCAGATGCAATAAAACTGTATGGAGCGTATGGTCCTTACATTACACAGAGAGATATATCCACATGCTCTGTCAAATATCCTTTAACTAACACTTGCGGAGCCGGAGCGGCTAATATTTAGCCAACACTTCCGAAGCCAGCCAGGGTTGTATGTTCCATGTGAACCCCGAGTGAGGTGCACATACTTTCTGCAGCAACAACAACTGCGAGGTCCAGATCCCACCCCGACACAGTTTGAGGAGGTCCACGTTGTGCTAACTATTCTGTACCCTCCTTTCTTACTAACAGGCGTTTGCTTGGAGTGCATGTTTCAATTGTCAGGCATTCGACCTGCTTTCACTGCATGATAACTTTCTTGCATGCACTGTATGCATCTGTTGCTTGCTGGCCAAGATGTTATCTTTTCACTGCATAACACCAGCTGGCCGGGGCACTGTGCTTCTTGGTTTGGCACGTTGCTGAAAGCTTTAGGGGTGTTCCTCGCTCACACCTGTCTTGAGCCACATGGCATGCTTGCTTTTCGAACCGCATGTCTTGGTTGTGGGTCTGAGGGTGCTTGCAGGTAAGCTAGGTGTGATGTTTGTTCTGCACATGTGCAAAGACATTGCGAGCTTCGTTGTGAGCGTCGTGTCGACAGTTTCAGATCAGTTTTTTTTCTTTGTGCTTATTCCTTATTTCGCCGAGGCACTGTGCTGTTCGGAGATTCGTGTGGTGCAGCGCGACACGGATCTTACTTGATCACAGCTGTATCGGGCCTGAGTGTTTGCCTTAAAATGCATGCGCTCATGTTCCCTGACAATGTCTAGGCACTTCAGTTGTAGCCGTTTCTTGGTAGCAGCATGGGTTACTCTTGCCGAGTAAGAGAACTGAGCACTTTGTCGACTGCTCAGTTCTGTATTGTGTGTCTAATGCTTGCTTTTCTTTGTTTCTTTTTGTGTGTATTTTGCAGGTACGGGCCTGGGGCTCTCGGCAGAGCCTGACTGCTAGAGAACGTGTCTCCTGCTTGGTGGATAGGAGTTGTTTATCACAATGGAAATCCATCTTTATCGAGCATCATGGGTGTACACACTGTGGCCAAGAATTTGTTGCCTTGACTAAAAGTTAGCAGTGCGAGAAATGTTTGCCGCACAACAAGTGAACTGGAACTCCATTTTGGTAGACTTGGTGCTTGCACCCGTAAACGAACAGGCATGCAGGTTCTGCTACAAGGCTTGCCGCGACGTCATTGTTATCCCCGCTTGCAAAAGAAGATTTTGTGCCCCCCACCTCCCTCTTCCCCAAAGACCAGCATGGAATAAAGACCTTTCCATATAGTTACTTTCTCGTTTGTTTACTTTCCCTTGACTTTTCGGTGCATGTAATGATGGAAGTGCCAGCATTTCTTGGAGGCTGGAAAGACTGCAGACTGCACACAAACTTGTCCCGGGGCAGCCGACATGCTGCTCTATTCAGTATAAAATAGGTTGACGCGTGATTAAAATGAGTGAAGTGTGTTTCTATGCTCAAATTGTAGGCACATTTTATATTTCAATGGCATATTGGGCTGAAACATTGCACTTTCAACGTAATAAATGTTAAACTTTGTACCTCTCTAACTTTTGTGTTTTGTGTCTTAACTTAAAGGCTCCTAAAAAGTTTGTAGCATCCCCACATAAAAGATGTTATAATTTCTGTGCTTCCACCACTATGCAGATTGTTCTGCAAAGTGAGTGCACAGTAAAAGTGATGTTATGTAGATCTTGGCACATTCCAGGTAATTTGGACACTTTTCTTTAATGGTTTCAACTATAAAGTTTCCAAGACACGAGAGGCAGCTTCCACGAGTGAGCATCTCGAAAACGGATATGGTTGGCCTTTAAAAAGGCTGTTTGAGAAGGTTTTGCCAGTGCTGTGAGAGTGGTTGACTATGAATGATAAGTAACATTACCATCATAGAGGACGTGCGACACGAGGCTTGCAGAACAATGTGCAGCAATGTGGCTGCCGTGTACTGTCCAGCAGTCTTTGTGTATCACATCCTCTATGCTAATATTGTTACAAACCTTCCCCAGTCACTCTATCGGGCAGGTCCGGCACCGCAAAGAATTGCGTCGTTGGCGGGCAGTCGATGGCTTGCTGGCTGCAGGAAGAGAAGAGGGGGTGTGGGTTATCACTCAAAAGCAAATGTGTTCCTTTATGAATGGGGTTTCATGTTTTCAGAGTTTAGTAGTTTTTAGTAGTAGCTTTTTAACTGTCCAAGAAATAGATCCATGATTTGTCCTTAGCAGAAATTAGCAAAATAATTCCCCTTTTCTTTAACTGGTCAATATTTTAAAAGGGAAGCGAGATCTTTTCTTGGAAAGTCAAAGCCTGTATTGAGTAGTTGAGTAGTCTTGCGGAAAAAAATGCCACCCCGTAATTTTATTTTTGGCCATGTATAACCTTCACAATCGGAGTTCATTGAAGAAATACGGTCTGACGGATCTTTACCGGCTAGTCATTTTTGGATTTTTTTCGAATTTGTCTGAAAACACATAATCTTTCTTTAACCAGTAGGCACACTTTGTCATTACTAAAGCACTCAATAAATTCATGGTGCTGACTACGGTTTCATTACTGCATCAAATCCTTTGTTTAGACAAGCATACAAAAGAAACCACAGGTGGCCTAGCATGGTGTACACCAAGTAACCAATCCAATCTCGAAGACTGTATAAACCTTCTGGCTCCCTGAATTCCGAAATACACTACATATGTGCAATCTTTATTAAGGCAAAAATCTTATATGTCTCATCTTTCAGTCCTTGAGAAAAAAAACGTCGACGATACGAAAGGTACAAAAAAGTTTACGTACCGCCACGGGCGGAGGGGTACTGCATTGAACTACTGAACGAAAGGTTGCTGGTTCGACGCCACCCAAGGGACGTGGGCTTAAAGTCTTTTTGGAGGAATATTAATATTTGCAGATGTCACGTAAACGTTTTGGTACCTTTCGTATTGTTGACGTGTTTTTTTTTTTTTTCAAGGACTGAACGATGAGACATATAAGGTTTTCGCCTTAATAAAGATTACCCATAGTGTATTTCGGATTTCAGAGAGCCACAATGTTTATGCAGTCTTCGAGATTAGATTGTTTACTTGGTGTACACTTGAAGTACCGACGCATCCGTAAATCATGTGTCTGTCTTTAATGCATCGGCGCTTGGGTTTTCGCCTTCAAGTCGTCTTGAAGATAACAAAAGAGACCCTGTGTTGTTGTTTTTTAGCTAAATGCAGTTTGGCACAGCTTACCATGGTTATTGGTGGCGGATGAAGTTCAGGCACAACCACAACTTGTGGCCTCTTGTCCTGCAGTGGCTGCACGAGTGTGCAGTGGCTGCACGAGTGGATCTGTGGTAGCTCCAGGCAGTGCCTGACACCAATCCACTGTGCTCCGAGCTTCTTCCTGACCTGGAGCTTGACGAGCTTGCTCATCTTGCGGACCCCAAGGATACGATGGGCGTGATACCCATCTGCCGCGAAGTATTCCCTCTTTGGGGCCTTTTCTCGATTCAGGAAGAAGGGCTGCATGAAACAAACATTAACAATTATCCCATTAGAAATATGCAAAGTTGGTAAGGTGTAAATACCCTTTTCAATCAAGTATGTATAATCCTATCTGAAACAGAACAAACATACAACAGCTAATTCCCTACTAGTATCGTGAACAGCTGGGGTACCCGAAAAACTACGGGCCAGGAATTGGCCACTCGCAAAACATAAAGAGCACTCCCATGTAGGGATGCTGTGAACCTCCCAAAGTTCGAGCTTAAAGGGTATAAAAATTTGCAAAGCTTGCTGAGGTTCGAATTTGCAAAGTTTGTAATTTATTAACTCTGCCTGGGTTCGAAACAAAAAGTTGGCTGCTTTTGAACACTGCCTTCACGGCACCTCTACTACTATGGCGCCGAAAGCTGCAATAGGAAAACTGCCGTATACACCCTCCGGTGTCACTGTTTTACCACATGCATGTTAGTGCCATAAAGGAGGCGACTAGATGGCTTCTTCGACAAACTGTCTCCACTACGTATCCCATTAGGACTTGCCATAATGATATAGCATTTTTGCTATACCATTAGGTCGGCAGGGCCAGGGGCGCCGGAACAGGGGGTGCAGGGGGAGCGACGGCTCCCCCTCATTTACAAATGGGGTAGCACGGCTCCCCCAATCTACCTCAATCAAAGTTTTTTTTTTTTTTTTTACTGATTTTTGTTTTACCAGAGCATTTGGCGCCTGCTGTTTTGTGGCTGCCTCTCCGTTTTCGTTCAGTCAGATTTTCCAGCTATCGCCACGAAAGCCGATCATTTGGGGCCTAGCCCGAAGGATAAGCCCCAGCGTAAACCTGGCCGTGGAGAAAAAGACCCTGGAAAAATAGCGATTTTGACGTTCGCTGTCTTCAGCAGACAAATTGTTGTAAATGACCCTCGCAGCCGTAGGAAGAATTCGTCGAGCTGGCCTCCCGTCGAAAGTACGCGGCCTTCGGGGTCTTCAAAAAGCTGGAAGCCGTTTCACTGTCAAAAGAAGTCTTCGGAAGCTTGAATTAACTTAAAATACCCTTCCAATTCACTGAGTGAGGGGGAGGGGGGCAGTTGGGTCCCCGGGGAGCTTGTGATTGTCGGTGAACGATACTCACCGTTTTAAACTTACTATTCCCGTGAATGACCTTCAGACTGTACATAGATTAAAAAAAAATAGACACCACTCGACCTTGCCGTTCGCCACAAGTGCGCGACCTTCAGAAGCTTCAAAAATCTCAATGCCTGGGGGAAGCGCCAAGATAATTTGTGAAGACCGCGTCTTCTGTTTGTTTCGCCTCCAAAGAGTTTTCGGGAGCCAGTCTAGCGCCCTTGGGGGCTTCTAGCGTTAGCCGCATTATTCCTGTGAGTGACTTTCTGAACTAGCCGGAAGCATCTCTCGACCTGCCAACCCCCTCTCTCCTGGAAGTGGGGACATTCAACTACTTCAAAAAGGTCCAGTGCCGCGGTGTCGGTGAATGGAAGAGCTGAGACTAGGAAGCAGGAAGAAGGCGACTCGCTTTTCTTTGGCCGGTAGATGATTCTTCGGAAGCTTGGGGATAAGCGGAAAGGTATGTGCGACGGGGGATTACTTTAAGGATCCTGACAAGGTCAGGCAGCCTTTTTGGCTAGACGGGGTCGATGTCTGCGTATACCGCCAGTAGCGACGTCCTTTTGTTGGCTGGTGCGGTGGAGGGGGATGGGGCGGAGCAGAGGAAAAATTAAAATGCTACTGCCAATATCCTTTATAAACAGCATACTGCTGCTGGAGAGTGCGCCCTCTCTATTCGTGGCGCGACTGTGGAGAGGTAAACATACGAAGCTTCACCTGTCTCCAATATTTCTGGAGTCTTTTTCAACTGTTCAATCCCCTGCCCCAGCTGAACTCTCGCCTTCATATGGCCTCAATTTTTCAAAGTTTTTGAGCAAAGCCCTCATGGTCAACAAGCTCCTCGTTCTGCGACGATCCACGAGCAGCAGTCTCAGCGTTCTCGACATCCCTACTGGTAAGCCCTCAGTTTTAATGTTTCATATATTTATATTATTAGCAATTTGCTTGATTTTCCTGACAATTTCTGGATGCAAAACAGTATTGCTGGTCACAACGTCAGTTTTTTACACCACAGTAGCAATCATTACTGTAATTTTATGAGAACTAGAGTCCCCAAGCACAAGATCACACTTAGCAAGCGAGAAAATGCGTCTGTATTCTGAAGGAATATAATTACGAACTCGACCGTCGCTTTCCGGCTCCTGCCATATCCACTCGTGAAGCAACCACGTTCAACTGGTTGCCAAGGTTAGTTGATCTTAATTTTGGTCGCGCTTGCCCTCTGAGGCCTCGGCCAATATACCACACTCTTCAATATTTACATGTCTACAGCTCAAACTTTCAAAGCATAGTAGCGCTTCTATACCCCGTTTTATGCATAACGTGCAACGCTGTCAAAGCTAGCGTACCGGTTTGCGCTGCCCACGTTCCGTCTCCGTCTCACCTTAGCATGGACTATTGTTGACTACACGTGCTAAAACCGCGAGCTAATTGCTTGGGATTACGCATCGGTGACTGCGCGAGCGCTCGCACAGCTCGTGTGGCAGTCAAGGCTACCGTCTCGCGCTAGTAGAAAAAAATTGGGTTGTGTGTATGTTTATACAGCCTAGAACTTCGTCTGCCTCCAAGGGCGACGAGTCTCCCAGCTGTAGATGAGCAATTTAGCCATTGCAGTACACACCGCTAGCCTGGGGTCTTTAACGTGCAACACGCAGTAGTGATAGAAGACCGCACGCCGGTACGATGCTCATCCAGATCGAAACGGGCAGGGGCGGGAATTGAGCCCAGTATCCTGGGTTCTGCAGCGCGAGCTTTCGCTCCACGTGCTCCGAGCTGGTGTGCGCTAGACCACTCGGCCACCGATCCCCCGCTAGTAGAGCCTCTGCGGTTAGTCCATGCTAAGGTGAAACGAAGTATAACTGTACCCACAGCTCACGTAAATGAGCTCATATGGATGCCCATTCCGCGTGTAATAATCGTGACCGCCAGGCACGAGCATGACACGTTCCAAACGCACCAATACATGCAAAGGTAACTGGCGGGAGCCTCGTCACCAGTATGAGCTGTGGGTTATCATCTGCCATCGACTTATCTTATCAACTTACGTTATCGTCATCCCACTTATCATCAGCAGCCCATAAAAGCTAGCTCTCGATGTAAAATAACGGTCTACACGTGCTTGATCACAGTCCAGCCAGCGCGTGCCAGCCAACTGCGGCGAGCCAGAAAATGCTCGTGCAAAAAAGCACAAACACAGCAATGAAAGCGCCCTGAGACGCATTTTCGGAAAGGTGTATAAAATGACCTCAAGGTGCGTTCATTGCTCTGTGCGTTTCGCAGGAGCACTCTCTGACTCGAGGTCACGGCTCGAGGTAGTTGTGAGCGCGTGCTCGCTGAACTGTGATCGAGCACGTGCGGACTCTGAGCTCGCTGTCAGCATGGCGTCAGGGGGGCGGGACAGTGCCCGGGCGCCACTGGAGGGCGCCGAGCCGAGTCCACCAAATGCCTTGGAAAAAAATAGACACGCGCTACGCGAGGGCGGAATTTCATTGCCATGGGCGAGGCGCAAATTCATGCCATGGCGCTCATCTAGTTACGCCACTGCTGTCAGCACAGCCTCAAGGAACTGAACCGAGTCACGGCGGTTACTGAAAAGCGACGCGAGCACGTTGTCTGTCGAATGCATTGCACGAGCACAGGCTACACGACATACGCTCAGAGAGCGGAGTGTGCTCTCGTAGCTTTGTTACGCGCGCATCGAATATACCATTTGCTATATTACCCAAGCATCAAGGAGAATGCAGGGATTGGTGTTCCACGCGCCACACGCGCACGCCTTCCCCGTATAAAGGATTCGAAGTAAATAACCAAAATAAAGCGTTGAAGAACGCGCGTGCAAGATGCAAATTTGTTTTATGTTTTTGCTTTAGAAAAGTTACTACTGCTGCTGAAGCCAGCACGTGCGGCGCGTGGAACACCAATCCCTGCATTCTCCTTGATGCTTGGGTAATATAGCAATAGGTCTATTCAGATCGGACAAGCATGATCGGTAGAAAATTAAGAGAGGGGAATTAGTGTGGGTAATTTGTCCCCTCTTAATTCGACGCGCTATACGAACGCATACATGTCAAGGCAACCAATTAGGGTTGTGTGAATGCTGCATTGAATCGAATAGTGCAAAGCCATCGTTAGCTTCAATACTGCAGAGAAAGCCGGCACGCCTTGGACTGTGAAGGCTATGAATGACTCTGCGCTATTTGATTCGAAGCACTATTCGCAAACCGTTAGCAACCATATTAAAGTAACTTGCTTTTAGACCGGAAAGCTACCGCAGCCGCTTGTTGGAGTATACGCCGCAAGTTATTAAAAGTTCTTCAAAACCAGCAATTCAGAAAGTGGCGTTTAGCCGGTACATGGAATGCAATTTGTTATCACGACATGCTCATGACCAATACCTAACTAACGAACGAGCTGTACACGAGGAATTGTTTGCGTCTAGCCTTGTTGCAGTCTCAGCTGCAACGAAGGAATTGCGAGGCCCTAGCAAGCGCATTATGGGTGCATAACATTTACGCACGGGCTTTTCCCATTTTCACGATTTGTTATTGCAACATAAACAACAGCAACGAGAAGTTGACTTGAGTGAATGCCCCCGTCGAGCAAGAGCTCGCTGACTGAAAGACCACCAATTCGGGAAATGGTGGATTACGTAAATAGATTATCGCTGAGACGTAACTTGACGCTTTGACGTTGTTTCGGACTCCAAGTCTCGGTGTCTCTCTCTTTCTCTCTCCTTCGCTCGCTAATAAATTACTGCTTATATGTTTCACTTTACTGTAGACACGGCGCCGCGTAATGGCGGAGTGTAGATAATATTTAATTTCCTTTTGATGCTTTGATGGTGTCGGATTCAACTCCGTCTGATAACACCGTATAAATGTATTTCGCAGATGGCACGAAAGCAGACCTTGCTGGACCTCTGGTCACCAACCGCAAAAAGGACCAAGCCACCACCAGAAGAGCACATCATGCACTTGGAAGCGAGTGAGAGTATGCCCGCGCAATGTCAATCAGCATCAACCAGTTTAGGCCCTGTAGAGGAAAGATACAGTTCTCCTGACGCTGTTTGTAGGATTGAAACTAAGTTTCATCCCGGAACCTCGTTCAGGTTTCCCAAAAATGACAGCAGGAGCTGCCAGTCATCTTGGTTTATAACGTATCAATGGCTTCATTACGATGAGAAGCAGGACTGTGTTTTCTGTTTTGACTGTGCTAGGGCGTTTGAAATGAAGGGCTTGAAGTCTCTCCATGGTGTCGAGCCGGCTTTCCTAAAGACAGGTTTTCGAAACTGGCGGAAGGGACCTCACAAATTCAAAATGCATGAGAGGAGCGAGCATCACAGAGACTCGATTCACCATATTATCCAGAGAGAGAAAGGGGCATCCATTGCAGCACTTATCTCGAAGCAGAGTCTTCAGCAGCAACAAGAGAATCGTGCGGCTTTACGGGTTATTGTAAGCTCGTTGCGCTTCCTTGCTCGAAGTGGTTTGTCCATTCGCGGCCACCTTTCAAGCAACGGAGACCTGGTGCAGCTTTTGGAAGAGAGAAGAGAAGACGTCCCTGCGCTAAGAACCTGGCTTAACAAGCGGGACAGGTGGCTTAGTGGCGACGTGCAAAACGAAATACTCAAAATAATGGCGCACAGTGTCCAGCGAATGCTTGTCGACAAAATCACCCAATCACCTTTCTACGCCATCATGGCAGACTCCACGACTGACACGTCGGGTCAAGAACAGTTTTCCGTGTGCGTAAGGTACGTTTCCCCAGACACACTTGATGTGCATGAAGCGTTCTTGGGCATGTACAACCCACCTGACACCAAAGCAGCAACATTATTCTCCACGATCAAAGACGTCCTGATCAGGCTATCGCTTAGCTTCGACAACCTCCGGGGACATTGTTTTGATGGTGCTGCCAGCATGTCTGGAAAGATTAGCGGGGTACAAAAGCTAATCAAGGATGAGCAGCCAAAATCGACATATGTTCACTGCTGTAATCACTCTCTCGACCTTGCACTTCAGGAGGCGGGTCGCAGCTCTGAAGTCATTTGTACCACATTAACAATTGTGAAAGACGTGTCCAACGCGATCCTGAATTCGGCAAAAAGAAAGTCAATCTACACTGGTATTGTGTCAGCTCCGTGCCCATCAGAATGCGAGATGGACATGCCGGTGAAGCAGCTGTTACCTCTGTGCCCAACCCGTTGGTCCGTTCGCGTGAACTCCATGTCGAGGTTCTTGGATAATTATGGTCGGGTGCAAATCACTCTCGCGGAGATCCTTAAAGAGAAAACTTGTATTCGAGACGACCGCCGCGCTGCATTCCAGGGCTATTTAAAACGTCTGCAGCGGTTCGAGACGATGTTTTATTTAATTGCATCGATCAAGGTCTTTGGTCCTTGCGAGGAACTCGCCCGTGCACTTCAGAGCTCCAGTTGCTCTGCCACCGTAGCAAGGAAGTCGGCCGATGTGCTCGAGTTGACCCTGAGAAATCTGCGGAGTGATGATGCTTTTGATGAGATTTTCTTCTTGCATCGGCCAAATCAGATAGACTTAATCTCAAATTTCCTTCCGAGACAAGGAAAAAAGGCCACCAAAGAGACTGGAATCTACAAGCCGTCCAGTTTCACCAGCGTCATTAGACTTGAAAGATGCCCTGAGAAAGGATTTTTTGAGCTGGTCGATACTCTGACGGCGGAAATTCACAGGAGATTCACGCAGCCTGGACTCGACGAGCTTGTTCGTCTAGAAGGAATTGTGACTGATGCCGCCAAGAGGAAGCCTCCCTCTGCCGCAGTCTTGGAAGAGGAACTGGGGCTCCACACTTCGGATTTCGACGTCTCCCGGCTTGCTGCACAATTGATAATGCTGCCGTCACTTGGAAGCAGCAAGTGCGACACCATCCAAGATGTTCATGCATTGCTGAAGGATCAAGCTCCAAACGTGAGACTAATTTTTGAGGAAGTTTTTAAACTTGTGCTTCTTGTTCTCACGGTCCCCGCGTCGTCGGCATCATCCGAACGATCCTTCAGTGCCCTGCGACGTATGAAAACTTGCTTTCGAAGCACAATGTCACAGGAAAGGTTGACTCATCTACTCTTATTGCACGTGCACGGCGCGCTGACGGCCACTTTGAGCTTAGATTCCGTAATTCAAACCTTTGTCGCACGAACCGCGGAAAGGAAGTCCACGTTTGGCACAGCATGACTGTGAAATGTAAAAATGCGTAAGTGTGTTTGTGCGACTTTTGACCAGTTCTAACATCACTCAGGAGGGTATATTTAAACTCTATACTTATTACAAGTTATTGTTATTAGCACCGAGAAGTTTGTGTGGCTCCTTTTGGCGGCCTGCGAGAGTGAGTCAAGGAGACAATATTTCAGCCGAGTCAACTTGCGAAAAGTTGGGTATCGGCTGCTGATAACTGAGAAGATCCTTTTTGCTTTATTTTTCGATAGCGTGATTGTATTTTGATTCGTGCGATCATAATCTCACGAGAAAAATTTCTGTTCTCCCCATGACGTCACGGTGGAAACTGTAGCGACGCTTCTGTTCGTTCTTGCGGCCAATATCGTTCGTTTATTTTTCTGTGTTTGTAAAGTATGCACAAGAGATGTAAATTATGTTTATAATTGCGTTAACATCATTTTCTCGCTGACAATGTAAAGGCACATTACTTTTGCAATGTTACTTTAGGTCTACGATACAAATATGCGCATGTTGTAATTTTTCCTGGAGCACGTTTACAATATTTGCTTGTTCGTTCCTCCCAACTGACGGTATCTCACGCGGAATCTTTTTTTATGTTTCATAATAACCTATTGTATGTCTGGAGTTCATATTATGTGATTAGTGAAAAGCTGTGGTACTGCTGACCAACCTTCCTTCTTTCTATCTACATATAAACCGGGACACGTGGGCTGGCTTGTGTGTACGTGTGTAGCTTTTATAACTTTGGTGTCGCTTCCAAGGCTGCCTCAGCGACAGGGCTACCATGTCATCGATTTATGGATTTCTTAATGTTAACTCTGTTACGTTTAACTCGACCACGAGTTCTTTCTGAAATTCCTTTCCTAGGTTTTCTAAGCAACTGGGACTGCTTTGAATTAGAGTTAATTTGCGCCATTAAGACGCATGTATCTTTCATATATCGCATTTATTGCCCTATTCCTTCTAATTACAGACTAGCTCCTCTCTGGTATTTGGTTTCTCCATAATTACGTTAATCATTTATCAACACAGGAGAAACGTCATCGTGTCAAATATTGCATGTACATAAAAAGTCAGTCTGGTCAAATAGAATATCGGTAACAAAAACTTGAGAAAACGTCGCACAAAGGATACATTTCTGGTCCTAGCTTTTTAATTATCTGTCACAGTTAGTGCGCCCACTTGTAGCGTGTTTATATCATGGTCTTATGACGGTGTGTTAACTATGTTTATTTATTCATGTAATCATATGTACGACCCCTGTATAGTGCCTGCATGAGCCCTCAAGGAAAATAAATGATGATGATGATGATGATGATGATGTTTATGGTAGTATTTTTTTTGCTCCCCCAGGGGAAAAATAGTTCCGACGCCACT